>JAAROE010000516.1:0-62896 GCA_036365135.1 Miichthys miiuy | reverse complement strand
TGCTAAGGTTAAAGTTACACAAACCCTGGACAAGCAGCACACCTCTGTCTCTCAGAGACTGTCTGTGTCTCTGTCTGTGTAGGTCTCAGTCTGGGAGACTGTCTGGGAGAGGCTATCTGTGTCTCTGTCTGTCTGGGTCTCTGTCAGCAGACTGTAGTGGAGTCTCCTGTCTAGGAGACTGTCTAGGAGACTGTCTGTGTCTCTGTCTATCAGACTTTCTGTCTTTCTGACTGTCTGTTGTCTCTGTCAGGAGACTGTCTGTATCTCTCTGTCTGTGTAGGTCTCTGTCTTTGAGACTGTCTGCTGTCTCTGTCTGTCTAGGTCTCTGTCTGGAAGACTGTCTGGGAACTGTCTGTGTTTCTGTCTGTCAGTCTCTGTCTGAGGAGACTGTCTGGGAGACTGTCTGTTTCTCTGTCTCCCTGGGAGACTGTCTGTGTCTTGTCATCTGCACGTAGGTCTCTGTCTAGGAGACTGTCTGGGAGACTGACTGTGTCTGTCTGTCTGGGTCTCTGTCTGGCAGACTGTCTAGGAGACTGTCTGTGTCTCTCTCTCTATCTGGTCCTCTGTCTTTGGGACTGTCTTTGTCTCTGTCTGGAGACTGTCTAGGAGACTACTGTGTCTCTGTCTGTCTGGATCTCTGTCTGAAGACTGTCAGCTAATCTGTCTGTCTGTCTGTCTGAGTCTCTGTCTGGAGACTGTCTGTGTCTCCACAGCTGTCTGTGGGTTTCCAGTCTGGAGACTGTCTGGAAAGACTGTCTGCTTGGACTGTCTGTGTCTCTGTCTGGGAGACTGTCTGGAGACTGTCTGTCTCTGTCTGTCTAGGCCTCTGTCTTTGAGACTGTCTTTGTCTCTTAATACAGGGAGACTGTCTGTGTCTCTGTCTATGTGGGTCTGTCTGGGAGACTGACTGTATCTCTGTCTGTCTGGAGTCTCTGTCTGGGAGACTGTCTTTAGAGACTGTCTGTGTCTCTGTCTGTCTGTTTCTCTGTCTAGGAGACTGTCTGGAGACTGACTGTGTTTCTGTCTGTCTGGTTCTCTGTCTAGGAGACTGTCTGGAGACTCTGCTCTCTGTCTAGGAGACTGTCTGTGTTTCTGTCTGCTGGGTCTCTGTCTGGGGCTGTCTGGGAGACTACTGTGTCTCTGTCTGTCACAAGTCTCTGTCTGGGACTGTCTGGAGACTGTCTGTGTCTCTGTCTGTCTGGGCCTCTGTCTTTGAGACTGTCTTTGTCTCTGTCTGGGAGACTGTCTGGGAGACTGCTGTGCTCATGTCTGTGTCTCTCTCTGGATCTCTGTCTGGGAGAGACTGTCTGGAGACTGTCTGTGTCTGTCTGTCTAGGTCTCTCTGTCACAGGAGACTGTGCAACTGTCTCCTGTCTGTGTGGGCCTCTGTCTGGGGCTGTCAGGAGACTGTCTGGGACCTCTGTGTCTCTGTCTGGGGACTGTCTGTGTCTCTGTCTGTGTGTCTCTGTCTGGGAGACTGTCTGTGTCTCTGTCTGTCTCTCTGTCTGGGAGACTGTCTGGGAGACTGACTGTGTCTCTGTCTGTCTGGAGTCTCTGTCTGGGAGACTGTCTCAGGAGACTGTCTGTGTCTCTGTCTGTCTGGGCCTCTGTCTTTGAGACTGTCTTTGTCTCTGTCTGGGAGACTGTCTGTGTCTGTCTGTCTCTGTCTGGAGACTGTCTGGGAGACTGTCTGTGTCCTGTCTGAGTGTCTCTGTCTGTGGGAGGAGACTGTCTGTGTCTCTGTCTGTGTGTGTCTCTGTCTGGGAGACTGTCTGGGAGACTGTCTGTGTCTCTGTCTGTCTGGGCCTCTGTCTTTGGGACTGTCTTTGTCTCTGTCTGGGAGACTGTCTGTGTCTCTGTCTGTGTGGAGTCTCAGTCTGGAGACTGTCTGGGTTTCTGTCACAGGAGACTGTCTGTGTCTCTGTCTGGGAGACTGTCTGTGTCTCTGTCTCTGTGTTTGTTTCACTCTAGGAGACTGTCTGGGAGTCTGTCTGGAGACTGTCTGTGTCTCTGTCTGTCTCCTGTGTCTCTGTCTGGGTCTCTGTCTAGGGAGACTGTCTGTGTCTCTGTCTGCGTGGGTCTCTCTGTCTAGGAGACTGTCTGTGAGACTGTCTGTGTCTCTGTCTGTCTGGAGTCTCTGTCTGGAAGACTGTCGGGAGACTGTCTGTGTTTCTGTCTGTCTGGGCCTCTGTCTTTGAGACTGTCTTTGTCTCTGTCTGGAGACTGTGTGGGTCTCTGTCTGGAGACTGTCTGGGAGACTGTCTGTGTCTCTGTCTGTCTGGGCCTCTGTCTTTCAGACTGTCTTTGTCTCTGTCTGGGAGACTGTGGCTGGTCTCTGTCTGTCTGGGTCTCTGTCTGGAAGACTGTCTCAGGAGACTGTCTGTGTCTCTGTCTGTCTGGGTCTCTGTCTTTGAGACTGTCTTTGTCTCTGTCTGAGGAGACTGTCTGTGTTTCTGTCTGTCTGGGACTCTGTCTTTTGAGACTGTCTTTGTCTCTGTCTGGGGAGACTGTGGTTCTCTGTCTGGGAGACTGTCTAGGAGACTGTCTGTGTCTCTGTCTGTCTGGGTCTCTGTCTGGAAGACTGTCTGGGAGACTGTCTGTGTCTCTGTCTGTGTGGTGTCTCAGTCTGGGAGACTGTCTGTGTTTCTGTCTGGGACTGTTTTGTCTCTGTCTGGGAGACTGTCTGTGTCTCTGTCTGTCTGTGTCTCTGTCTGGGAGACTGTCTGGAGACTGTCTGTGTCTCTGTCTGTGGTTCTCTGTCTGGGAGACTGTCTCAGGAGACTGACTGTGTTTCTGTCTGTCTGGTTCTCTGTCTGGGAGACTGTCTGGGAGACTGTCTGTGTCTCTGTCTGTCTGGGCCTCTGTCTTTGAGACTGTCTTGTCTCTGTCTGGGAGACTGTCTGTGTCTCTCTGTCTATGGAGTCTCTGTCTGGGAGACTGTCTGTGTCTCTCTGCCTGTCTGGGTCTCTGTCTAGGAGACTGTCTTGGGGGCTGTCTGTGTCTCTGTCTGTCTGTTTCTCTGTCTGGGAGACTGTCTGAGATTGACTGTCTGTTTCTGTCTGTCTGGTTCTCTGTCTGGGAGACTGTCTGGGAGACTGTCTGTGTCTCTGTGTCTGGGCCTCTGTCTTTGAGACTGTCTTTGTCTCTGTCTGGGGAGACTGTCTGTCTCTGTCTGTGCTGGAGTCTCTGTCTGGGGAGACTGTCTGGTCTCTGCCTGTCTGGGTCTCTGTCTGGGAGACTGTCTGGGAGACTGTCTGTGTCTCTGTCTGTCTGGAGTCTCTCTGTCACAGGAGACTGTCTGGAGACTGTCTGTGTCTCTGTCTGGAGACTGTCTGTGTCTCTGTCTGTGTGTCTCTTCTGGGAGACTGTCTAGGAGACTGTCTGTGTCTCTGTCTGTCTGGGTCTCTGTCTTTGGGACTGTCTTTGTCTCTGTCTGAGGACTGTCTGTGTCTCTGTCTGTGTAGGTCTCAGTCTGGGAGACTGTCTGGAGTTTCTGTCACAGGGAGACTGTCTTTGTCTCTGTCTGGGAGACTGTCTGTGTCTCTGTCTGTGTTGGTCTCTGTCTGGGAGACTGTCTGGGAGTCTGTCTGGGAGACTGTCTGGAGTCTGTCTGGAAGACTGTCTGGGAGACTGTCTGTCTCTGTCTGTCTGTGTCTCTGTCTGGTCTGTCTGGGAGACTGTCTGTGTCTCTGTCTGTGTGGGTTTCTGTCTGGGAGACTGTCTGGGAGACTGTCTGTGTCTCTGTCTGTCTGGGTCTCTGTCTGGGAGACTGTCTGTGTCTCTGTCTGGAGACCTGTCTGGAGTTCTCTGTCTCTGAGACTGTCTGGGAGACTGTCTGTGTCTCTGTCTGTCTGAGTCTCTGTCTGGAGACTGTCTGGGAGACTGTCTGTGTCTCTGTCTGTGTGGCTGTCTCAGTCTGGGAGACTGTCTGGAGTCTCTGTCTGGGAGACTGTCTTGTCTCTGTCTGGGAGACTGTCTGTGTCTCTGTCTGTCTGTGTCTCTGTCTGGGGACTGTCTGAGGAGACTGTCTGTGTCTCTGTCTGCTGGTTTCTCTGTCTGGGAGACTGTCTGGGAGCTGACTGTGTCTCTGTCTGTCTGGTTCTCTGTCTGGGGAGACTGTCTGGGAGACTGTCTGTGTCTCTGTCTGTCTGGGCCTCTGTCTTTGAGACTGTCTTTGTCTCTGTCTAGGAGACTGTCTGTGTCTCTGTCTGTGGAGTCTCTGTCTGGGAGACTGTCTGTGTCTCTGTCTGTCTGGAGTCTCTGTCTGGGAGACTGTCTTGGAGACTGTCTGTCTCTGTCTGTCTGTTTCTCTGTCTGGGAGACTGTCTGGGAGACTGTCTGTGTCTCTGTCTGTCTGGTCTCTGTCTGGGAGACTGTCACAGGAGACTGTCTGTGTCTCTGTCTGTCTGGGCCTCTGTCTTTGAGACTGTCTTTGTCTCTGTCTGGGAGACTGTCTGTGTCTCTGTCTGTAGGTCTCTGTCTGGAGACTGACTGTGTCTCTGTCTGTCTGGGTCTCTGTCTGGGAGACTGTCTGGGAGACTGTCTGTGTCTCTCTCTCTGGGTCTCTGTCTGGAGACTGTCTGGGAGACTGTCTGTGTCTCTGTCACTGAGGACTGTCTGTGTCTCTGTCTGTGTGTGTCTCTTCTGGGAGACTGTCTGGGAGACTGTCTGTGTCTCTGTCTGTCTGGGCCTCTGTCTTTGAGACTGTCTTTGTCTCTGTCTGGAGACTGTCTGTCTCTCTGTCTGTGTAGTCTCTGTCTGGAGAGATGTCTACAGGTTTCTGTCTGGAGACTGTGTCTCTGTCTAGGAGACTGTCTGTGTCTCTGTCTGTGTTAGTCTCACTCTGGAGACTGTCTGGGAGTCTGTCTGGGAGACTGTCTGGGAGTCTGTCTGGAGAAGACTGTCTGGGAGACTGTCTGTGTCTCTGTCTGTCTGTGTCTCTCTGTCTGGAGTCTCTCTGTGGGAGACTGTCTGTGTCTCTGTCTGTGTAGGTTTCTGTCTGGGAGACTGTCTGGGAGACTGTCTGAGTCTGTCTGTGAGCTGTCTGGGAGACTGTCTGTGTCTCTGTCTGTGTGTTTCTCTGTCTGGGAGACTGTCTGTGTCTCTGTCTGTGTAGGTCTCTGTCTGTGAGACTGTCTGGGAGACTGTCTGTGTCTCTGTCTGTTGGGTCTCTGTCTGGAGACTGTCTGAGACTGTCTGTGTTTCTGTCTGTCTGTGTCTCTGTCTGGGTCTCTGTCTGGGAGACTGTCTGTGTCTCTGTCTGGGAGACTGTCTGTGTCTCTGTCTGGGAGACTGTCTGTGTCTCTGTCTGTGGAGTCTGTCTGGGAGACTGTCTGTGAGACTGAGCTGTGTCTCTGTCTGTCTGGGTCTCTGTCTGGAAGACTGTCTGGGAGACTGTCTGTGTTTCTGTCTGTCTGGGCCTCTGTCTTTGAGACTGTCTTTGTCTCTGTCTGAGGAGACTGTCTGTCAGGTCTCTGTCTGGGAGACTGTCTCAGGAGACTGTCTGTCTCTTGTCTGTCTGGGCCTCTGTCTTTGAGACTGTCTTTGTCTCTGTCTGGAGACTGTCTGTGTCTCTGTCTGTCTGGTTCTCTGTCTGGAGACTGTCTGAGAGACTGTCTGTGTCTCTGTCTGTGTGGAGTCTCTGTCTGGGAGACTGTCTGTGTCTCTGTCTGTCTGGGTCTCTGTCTGGGAGACTGTCTGTGTCTCTGTCTGTGTGGGTTTCTGTCTGAGACTGTCTGGGAGACTGTCTGTGAGACTGTCTCTGTGAAGTCTGTCTGGAGACTGTCTGGGAGACTGTCTGCAGGGTGTCTGTGTTTTCTCTGTCTGGGAGACTGTCTGTGTCTCTGTCTGTGTGGAGTCTGTCTGTGAGACTGTCTGGAGACTGTCTGTGTCTCTGTCTGTCTGGGTCTCTGTCTGGAAGACTGTCTGGGAACTGTCTGTGTCTCTGTCTGTCTGTGTCTCTGTCTGGGTTTCTGTCTGGGAGACTGTCTGTGTCTCTGTCTGGGAGACTGTCTGTGTCTCTGTCTGCGTGGAGTCTGTCTGAGGAGACTGTCTGGGAGACTGCTGTGTCTCTGTCTGTCTGGTCTCTGTCTGGAGAGACTGTCTAGGAGACTGTCTGTGTCTCTGTCTGTCTGGGCCTCTGTCTTTGAGACTGTCTTTGTCTCTGTCTGAGGAGACTGTGTGGGTCTCTGTCTGGGAGACTGTCTGGGAGACTGTCTGTGTCTCTGTCTGTCTGGGCCTCTGTCTTTAGACTGTCTTTGTCTCTGTCTGGGAGACTGTCTGTGAGACTGTCTGTCTGTCTAGTTCTCTGTCTGGAGACTGTCTGGAGACTGTCTGTCTCTGTCTGTGTGAGTCTCTGTCTGGGAGACTGTCTGTGTCTCTGTCTGTCTGGGTCTCTGTCTGGGAGACTGTCTGGGAGACTGTCTGTGTCTCTGTCTGTCTGGTTCTCTGTCTGGAGACTGTCTGGGAGACTGTCTGTGTCTCTGTCTGTCTGGGCCTCTGTCTTTGAGACTGTCTTTGTCTCTGTCTAGGAGACTGTCTGTGTCTCTGTCTGTCTGGTTCTCTGTCTGGGAGACTGTCTGGGAGACTGTCTGTGTCTCTGTCTGTCTGGAGTCTCTGTCTGAGGAGACTGTCTGTGTCTCTGTCTGTCTGGGCCTCTGTCTTTGGGACTGTCTGTGTCTCTGTCTGGGAGACTGTCTGTGTCTCTGTCTGTCTGGGCCTCTGTCTTTGGAGACTGTCTTTGTCTCTCTGTCTGGGAGACTGTCTGGGTCTCTGTCTGTCTGGAGTCTCTGTCTGGAAGACTGTCTGGGAGACTGTCTGTGTCTCTGTCTGTCTGGAGTCTCTGTCTTTGAGACTGTCTTTGTCTCTGTCTGGGAGACTGTCTGTGTCTCTGTCTGTCTGGGTCTCTGTCTTTGGGAGACTGTCTTTGTCTCTGTCTGGGAGACTGTCTGTTCTCTGTCTGAGGAGACTGTCTGGGAGACTGTCTGTGTCTCTGTCTGTCTGGAGTCTCTGTCTGGAAGACTGTCTGGGAGACTGTCTGTGTCTCTGTCTGTCTGGGTCTCTGTCTGGGAGACTGTCTAGGAGACTGTCTGTGTCTCTGTCTGTCTGTGTCTCTGTCTGGGAGACTGTCTGGGGAGACTGTCTGTGTCTCTGTCTGTAGTTCTCTGTCTAGAGGAGACTGTCTGGGAGACTGACTGTGTCTCTGTCTGTCTGGTTCTCTGTCTGGGAGACTGTCTGGGAGACTGTCATGTCTCTGTCTCTGGGCCTCTGTCTTTGAGACTGTCTTGTCTCTGTCTGGGAGACTGTCTGTGTCTCTGTCTATGTGGAGTCTCTGTCTGGGAGACTGTCTGTGTCTCTGTCTGTCTGGGTCTCTGTCTGGGAGACTGTCTTGGAGACTGTCTGTGTCTCTGTCTGTCTGTTTCTCTGTCTGGAGAGACTGTCTGGGAGACTGACTGTGTCTCTGTCTGTCTGGTTCTCTGTCTGGGAGACTGTCACAGGAGACTGTCTGTGTCTCTGTCTGTCTGGGCCTCTGTCTTTGAGACTGTCTTTGTCTCTGTCTGGGAGACTGTCTGTGTCTCTGTCTGTGGGTCTCTGTCTGGGAGACTGTCTGTGTCTCTCTGCCTGTCTGAGTCTCTCTGTCTAGGAGACTGTCTGGGGAGACTGTCTGTGTCTCTCTGTCTGTCTGGGTCTCTGTCTGGGAGACTGTCTGGGAGACTGTCTGTCTGTCTCTGTCTGGGAGACTGTCTGTGTCTCTGTCTGTGTCTCTGTCTGGGAGACTGTCTGGGAGACTGTCTGTGTCTCTGTCTGTCTGGGTCTCTGTCTTTGAGACTGTCTGTCTCTGGGGAGACTGTCTGTCTCTGTCTGTGTGGAGTCTCTGTCTGGAAGATGTCTGGTTTCTGTCTGGGGAGACTGTCTTTGTCTCTGTCTGGGACTGTCTGTGTCTCTGTCTGTGTTGGTTTCTGTCTGGGAGACTGTCTGGGAGTCTGTCTGGGAGACTGTCTGGGGACTGTCTGTGTCTCTGTCTGTCTGTGTCTCTGTCTGGGTCTCTGTCTCACAGGAGACTGTCTGTGTCTCTGTCTGTCTGTGTCTCTGTCTGGGGAGACTGTCTGTGTCTCTGTCTGTGTGGTTCTCTGTCTGGGAGACTGTCTGGGAGACTGTCTGTGTCTCTGTCTGTCTGGTTCTCTGTCTGGAGACTGTCTGTGGAGACTGTCTGTGTCTCTGTCTGTCTGGGTCTCTGTCTTTGAGACTGTCTTTGTCTCTGTCTGGAGACTGTCTGTGTCTCTCTGTCTGTGTGGAGTCTCTGTCTGGGAGACTGACTGTGTCTCTGTCTGTCTGGGTCTCTGTCTGGGAGACTGTCTGGGAGACTGTCTGTGTCTCTGTCTGGAGACTGTCTCAGGAGACTGTCTGTGTTTCTGTCTGTCTGGGTCTCTGTCTGTTTTTCTGTCTGCGTGGGTCTCTGTCTGGAGACTGTCTGGGAGACTGACTGTGTCTCTGTCTGTCTGGGTCTCTGTCTCAGACTGTCTGGAAGACTGTCTCTGTCTCTGTCTGTCTGGGCCTCTGTCTTTGAGACTGTCTTTGTCTCTGTCTGGGAGACTGTCTAGGAGACTGACTGTGTCTCTGTCTGTCTGGATCTCTGTCTGGAAGACTGTCAGGGAGACTGTCTGTGTGTCTGTCTGTCTGGGTCTCTGTCTGGGAGACTGTCTGTGTCTCTGTCTGTGTGGGTTTCAGTCTGGGAGACTGTCTGGGAGACAGTCTGCGAGACTGTCTGTGTCTCTGTCTGGGAGACTGTCTGTGTCTCTGTCTGTGTGTGTCTGTCTGGGAGACTGTCTGGGAGAATGACTGTGTCTCTGTCTGTCTGGGTCTCTGTCTGGCAGACTGTCTGGAAGACTGTCTGTGTCTCTGTCTGTCTGGGCCTCTGTCTTTGAGACTGTCTTTGTCTCTGTCTGGGAGACTGTCTAGAGACTGACTGTCTCTGTCTGGGAGACTGTCAGGAGACTGTCTGTGTCTGTCTGTCTGGGTCTCTGTCTGGGAGACTGTCTGTGTCTCTGTCTGTGTAGGTTTCAGTCTGGGGAGACTGTCACAGGAGACAGTCTGCGAGACTGTCTGTGTCTCTGTCTGGGAGACTGTCTGTGTCTCTGTCTGTGTGCTCTCTTCTGGGAGACTGTCACAGGAGACTGTCTGTGTCTCTGTCTGTCTGGGCCTCTGTCTTTGAGACTGTCTTTGTCTCTGTCTGGGAGACTGTCTGTGTCTCCGTCTGTGTAGGTCTCAGTCTGGGAGAGATTGTCTGGGTTTCTGTCTGGGAGACTGTCTTTGTCTCTGTCTGAGACTGTCTGTGTCTCTGTCTCTGTGTTGGTTTCCTCTGGGAGACTGTCTGGAGTCTGTCTGGGGACTGTCACAGGAGACTGTCTGTGTCTCTGTCTGTCTGTGTCTCTGTCTGGGTCTCTGTCTGGGAGACTGTCTGTGTCTCTGTCTGTGTGGGTTTCAGTCTGGAGACTGTCTGGGAGACTGTCTGTGAGGACTGTCTGTGTCTCTGTCTGGGAGACTGTCTGTGTCTCTGTCTGTGTGTTTCTCTGTCTGGGAGACTGTCTGTGTCTCTGTCTGTGTGGAGTCTCTGTCTGTGAGACTGTCTGGTAGACTGACTGTGTCTCAGTCTGTTTGGGTCTCTGTCTGGAAGACTGTCTGGGAGACTGTCTGTCTGTGTTTCTGTCTGTCTGTGTCTCTGTCTGTAGGTTTCTGTCTGGGAGACTGTCTGTGTCTGTCTGGGAGACTGTCTGTGTCTCTGTCTGTGTGGGTCTCTGTCTGGGAGACTGTCTGTGAGACTGACTGTCTCTGTCTGTCTAGGTCTCTGTCTGGAAGACTGTCACAGGAGACTGTCTGTGTCTCTGTCTGTCTGGGCCTCTGTCTTTGAGACTGTCTTTGTCTCTGTCTGGGAGACTGTGCTGAGTCTCTGTCTGGGAGACTGTCTGGGAGACTGTCTGTCTCTGTCTGTCTGGGCCTCTCTGTCTTTCAGACTGTCTTTGTCTCTGTCTGGGAGACTGTCTGTGTCTCTGTCTGTCTGGGTCTCTGTCTGGAGACTGTCTGTGTCTCTGTCTGGGAGGCTGTCTGGGTCTCTGTCTGGGAGACTGTCTAGGAGACTGTCTGTGTCTCTGTCTGGAGACTGTCAGGAGACTGTCTGTGTGTCTGTCTGTCTGGGTCTCTGTCTGGGAGACTGTCTGTGTCTCTGTCTGTGTGGGTTTCTGTCTGGAGACTGTCTGGGAGACTGTCTGAGACTGTCTGTGTCTCTGTCTGGGAGACTGTCTGTGTCTCTGTCTGTCTGGGTCTCTGTCTGGGAGACTGTCTGGGAGACTGTCTGTGTCTCTGTCTGTCTGGGCCTCTGTCTTTGAGACTGTCTTTGTCTCTGTCTGGGAGACTGTCTATGTCTCCGTCTGTGTGGAGTCTCAGTCTGGAAGATTGTCTGGGTTTCTGTCTGGGAGACTGTCTTTGTCTCTGTCTAGGAGACTGTCTGTGTCTCTGTCTGTGTTGGTTTCACTCCGGGAGACTGTCTGGGAGTCTGTCTGGGAGACTGTCTGGGAGACTGTCTGTGTCTCTGTCTGTCTGTGTCTCTGTCTGGGTCTCTGTCTGGGAGACTGTCTGTGTCTCTGTCTGTGTGGGTTTCAGTCTGCGAGACTGTCTGGGAGACAGTCTGCGAGACTGTCTGGGAGACAGTCTGCGAGACTGTCTGTGTCTCTGTCTGTGTGTTTCTCTGTCTGGGAGACTGTCTGTGTCTCTGTCTGTGTGGGTCTCTGTCTGTGAGACTGTCTGGTAGACTGACTGTGTCTCAGTCTGTTGAGTCTCTGTCTCTGGAGACTGTCTGGGAGACTGTCTGTGTTCTGTCTGTCTGTGTCTCTGTCTGGGTTTCAGTCTGGGAGACTGTCTGTGTCTCTGTCTGGGAGACTGTCTGTGTCTCTGTCTGGGAGACTGACTGTGTCTCTGTCTGCGTGGGTCTCTGTCTGGGAGACTGTCTGTGAGACTGACTGTGTCTCTGTCTGTCTGGGTCTCTGTCTGGAAGACTGTCTGGGAGACTGTCTGTGTTTCTGTCTGTCTGGGCCTCTGTCTTTGAGACTGTCTTTGTCTCTGTCTGGGAGACTGTGTGGGTCTCTGTCTGGGAGACTGTCTGGGAGACTGTCTGTGTCTCTGTCTGTCTGGGCCTCTGTCTTTGAGATTGTCTTTGTCTCTGTCTGGGAGACTGACTGTGTTTCTGTCTGTCTAGTTCTCTGTCTGGGAGACTGTCTGGAAGACTGTCTGTGTCTCTGTCTATGTGGGTCTCTGTCTGGGAGACTGTCTGTGTCTCTGTCTGTCTGGGTCTCTGTCTGGGAGACTGTCTGTGTCTCTGTCTGTCTGGGTCTCTGTCTGGGAGACTGTCTGGGAGACTGTCTGTGGGACTGTCTGGGTCTCTGTCTGGAGACTGTCTGTTTCTCTGTCTGGGAGACTGTCTGTGTCTCTGTCTGGGAGACTGTCTGTGTCTCTGTCTGTGTAGGTCTCTGTCTGTGAGACTGTCTGGGAGACTGCTGTGTCTCTAGTCTGTCTGGAGTCTCTGTCTGGAAGACTGTCTGGGAGACTGTCTGTGTCTCTGTCTGTCTGTCTCTGTCTGGGTCTTGTCTCTCTGGGGACTGTCTGTGTCTCTGTCTGGGAGACTGTCTGTGTCTCTGTCTGCGTAGGTCTCTGTCTGGGAGACTGTCTGGGAGACTGTCTGTGTCTCTGTCTGTCTGGGTCTCTGTCTGGAAGACTGTCTGGGAGACTGTCTGTGTCTCTGTCTGTCTGGGCTCTGTCTTTGAGACTGTCTTTGTCTCTGTCTGGGAGACTGTCTGGGTCTCTGTCTGGGAGACTGTCTGGGAGACTGTCTGTGTCTCTGTCTGTCTGGGCCTCTGTCTTTGGTGTCTTTGTCTCTGTCTGGGAGACTGTCTGTGTCTCTGTCTGTCTAGTTCTCTGTCTGGGAGACTGTCTGGAAGACTGTCTGTGTCTCTGTCTATGTGGGTCTCTGTCTGGGAGACTGTCTGTGTCTCTGCCTGTCTGGAGTCTCTGTCTGGGAGACTGTCTGGGAGACTGTCTGTGTCTCTGTCTGTCTGGTTCTCTGTCTGGAGACTGTCTGGGAGACTGTCTGTGTCTCTGTCTGTCTGGGTCTCTGTCTTTGAGACTGTCTTTGTCTCTGTCTGGGAGACTGTCTGTGTCTCTGTCTGTCTGGTTCTCTGTCTGGGAGACTGTCTGGGAGACTGTCTGTGTCTCTGTCTGTCTGGGTCTCTGTCTGGGAGACTGTCTGTGTCTCTGTCTGTCTGGGTCTCTGTCTTTGGGACTGTCTTTGTCTCTGTCTGGGAGACTGTCTGTGTCTCTGTCTGTCTGGGCCTCTGTCTTTCAGACTGTCTTTGTCTCTGTCTGGGGAGACTGTCTGGGTCTCTGTCTGTCTGGGTCTCTGTCTGGAGACTGTCTGGGAGACTGTCTGTGTCTCTGTCTGTCTGGGTCTCTGTCTTTGAGACTGTCTTTGTCTCTGTCTGGGAGACTGTCTGTGTTTCTGTCTGTCTGGGCCTCTGTCTTTGAGACTGTCTTTGTCTCTGTCTGGGAGACTGTGTGGTTCTCTGTCTGGGAGACTGTCTGGGAGACTGACTGTGTCTCTGTCAATCTGGGTCTCTGTCTGGAAGACTGTCTGGGAGACTGTCTGTGTCTCTGTCTGTGTGTGACTCAGTCTGGGAGACTGTCTGGGAGACTGTCTGTGTCTCTGTCTGTCTGTGTCTCTGTCTGGGAGACTGTCTGGGAGACTGTCTGTGTCTCTGTCTGCGTGGTTCTCTGTCTGGGAGACTGTCTGGGAGACTGACTGTGTTTCTGTCTGTCTGGTTCTCTGTCTGGGAGACTGTCTGGGAGACTGTCTGTGTCTCTGTCTGTCTGGGCCTCTGTCTTTGAGACTGTCTTTGTCTCTGTCTGGGAGACTGTCTGTGTCTCTGTCTATGTGGGTCTCTGTCTGGGAGACTGACTGTGTCTCTGCCTGTCTGGGTCTCTGTCTGGGAGACTGTCTTGGAGACTGTCTGTGTCTCTGTCTGTCTGTTTCTCTGTCTGGGAGACTGTCTGGGAGACTGACTGTGTTTCTGTCTGTCTGGTTCTCTGTCTGGGAGACTGTCTGGGAGACTGTCTGTGTCTCTGTCTGTCTGGGCCTCTGTCTTTGAGACTGTCTTTGTCTCTGTCTGGGAGACTGTCTGTGTCTCTGTTCATGTGGGTCTCTGTCTGGGAGACTGACTGTGTCTCTGCCTGTCTGGGTCTCTGTCTGGGAGACTGTCTGGGAGAATGACTGTGTCTCTGTCTGTCTGGGTCTCTGTCTGGGAGACTGTCTGGGAGACTGTCTGTGTCTCTGTCTGGGAGACTGTCTGTGTCTCTGTCTGTCTGTCTCTGTCTGGGAGACTGTCTGGAGACTGTCTGTCTCTGTCTGTCTGGGTCTCTGTCTTTGAGACTGTCTTTGTCTCTGTCTGGGAGACTGTCTATGTCTCCGTCTGTGTGGGTCTCAGTCTGGAAGATTGTCTGGGTTTCTGTCTGGGAGACTGTCTTTGTCTCTGTCTAAGAGACTGTCTGTGTCTCTGTCTGTGTTGGTTTCACTCCGGGAGACTGTCTGGGAGTCTGTCTGGGAGACTGTCTGGGAGACTGTCTGGGAGACTGTCTGGGAGACTGTCTGTGTCTCTGTCTGTCTGTGTCTCTGTCTGAGGTCTCTGTCTGGGAGACTGTCTGTGTCTCTGTCTGTGTGGGTTTCTGTCTGGGGAGACTGTCTGGGAGTCTGTCTGGGAGACTGTCTGTGTCTCTGTCTGTGTGTTTCTCTGTCTGGGAGACTGTCTGTGTCTCTGTCTGTGTGGGTCTCTGTCTGTGAGACTGTCTGGTGAGACTGACTGTGTCTCTGTCTGTCTGGGTCTCTGTCTGGAAGACTGTCTGGGAGACTGTCTGTGTTCTGTCTGTCTGTGTCTCTGTCTGGGTTTCTGTCTGGGAGACTGTCTGTGTCTCTGTCTGGGAGACTGTCTGTGTCTCTGTCTGGGAGACTGTCTGTGTCTCTGTCTGCGTGGGTCTCTGTCTGGGAGACTGTCTGTGAGACTGACTGTGTCTCTGTCTGTCTGGGTCTCTGTCTGGAAGACTGTCTGGGAGACTGTCTGTGTTTCTGTCTGTCTGGGCCTCTGTCTTTGAGACTGTCTTTGTCTCTGTCTGGGAGACTGTGTGGGTCTCTGTCTGGGAGACTGTCTGGGAGACTGTCTGTGTCTCTGTCTGTCTGGGCCTCTGTCTTTGAACTGTCTGTCTCTGTCTGGGACTGTCTGTGTCTCTGTCTGTCTGGGCCTCTGTCTTTGTCTCTGTCTGGGAGACTGTCTGGGAGACTGTCTGTGTCTCTGTCTGAGGTTTCTGTCTGGGAGACTGTCTGTGTCTCTCTGTCTGTCTGGGCCTCTGTCTTTGAGACTGTCTTTGTCTCTGTCTGGGAGACTGTCTGTCTCTGTCTGTGTGGGTCTCTGTCTGGGAGACTGTCTGTGTCTCTGTCTGTCTGGGTCTCTGTCTGGGAGACTGTCTGGGAGACTGTCTGTGTCTCTGTCTGTCTGTTTCTCTGTCTGGGAGACTGTCTGGGAGACTGTCTGTGTCTCTGTCTGTCTGGTTCTCTGTCTGGGGAGACTGTCTGGGAGACTGTCTGTGTCTCTGTCTGGGAGACTGTCTGGAGACTGTCTGTGTCTCTGTCTGCTGTAGGTCTCTGTCTGGGAGACTGTCTGGGAGACTGACTGTGTCTCTGTCTGTCTGGGTCTCTGTCTGGGAGACTGTCTGGGAGACTGTCTGTGTCTCTGTCTGTCTGGGCCTCTGTCTTTGAGACTGTCTTTGTCTCTGTCTGGGAGACTGTCTGGGAGACTGTCTGTGTCTCTGTCTGTCTGGTCTCTGTCTGGAGAGACTGTCTGGAGACTGTCTGTGTGTCTGTCTGTCTGGGTCTCTGTCTGGGAGACTGTCTGTGTCTCTGTCTGGGAGACTGTCTGTGTCTCTGTCTGTGTGTGTCTCTGTCTGGGAGACTGTCTGGGAGATTGACTGTGTCTCTGTCTGTCTGGGTCTCTGTCTGGCAGACTGTCTGGGAGACTGTCTGTGTCTCTGTCTGTCTGGGCCTCTGTCTTTGAGACTGTCTTTGTCTCTGTCTGGGAGACTGTCTAGGAGACTGACTGTGTCTCTGTCTGTCTGGATCTCTGTCTGGAAGACTGTCAGGGAGACTGTCTGTGTGTCTGTCTGTCTGGGTCTCTGTCTGGGAGACTGTCTGTGTCTCTGTCTGGGAGACTGTCTGTGTCTCTGTCTGTGTCTCTGTCTGTGTGTGTCTCTGTCTGGGAGACTGTCTGGGAGATTGACTGTGTCTCTGTCTGTCTGGGTCTCTGTCTGGCAGACTGTCTGGAAGACTGTCTGTGTCTCTGTCTGTCTGGGCCTCTGTCTTTGAGACTGTCTTTGTCTCTGTCTGGGAGACTGTCTAGGAGACTGACTGTGTCTCTGTCTGGAAGACTGTCAGGGAGACTGTCTGTGTGTCTGTCTGTCTGGGTCTCTGTCTGGGAGACTGTCTGTGTCTCTGTCTGTGTGGGTTTCAGTCTGGGAGACTGTCTGGGAGACAGTCTGCGAGACTGTCTGTGTCTCTGTCTGGGAGACTGTCTGTGTCTCTGTCTGTGTGTGTCTCATTCTGGGATACTGTCTGGGAGACTGTCTGTGTCTCTGTCTGTCTGGGCCTCTGTCTTTGAGACTGTCTTTGTCTCTGTCTGGGAGACTGTCTGTGTCTCTGTCTGTGTGGTCTCAGTCTGGGAGACTGTCTGGGTTTCTGTCTGGGAGACTGTCTTTGTCTCTGTCTAGGAGACTGTCTGTGTCTCTGTCTGTGTGGGTTTCTGTCTGGGAGACTGTCTGGGAGTCTGTCTGGGAGACTGTCTGGGAGACTGTCTGTGTCTCTGTCTGTCTGTGTCTCTGTCTGGGTTTCTGTCTGGGAGACTGTCTGTGTCTCTGTCTGCGTGGGTCTCTGTCTGGGAGACTGTCTGTGAGACTGACTGTGTCTCTGTCTGTCTGGGTCTCTGTCTGGAAGACTGTCTGGGAGACTGTCTGTGTTTCTGTCTGTCTGGGCCTCTGTCTTTGAGACTGTCTTTGTCTCTGTCTGGGAGACTGTGTGGGTCTCTGTCTGGGAGACTGTCTGTGTCTCTGTCTGTCTGGGCCTCTGTCTTTCAGACTGTCTTTGTCTCTGTCTGGGAGACTGTCTGTGTCTCTGTCTGTCTGGGTCTCTGTCTGGAAGACTGTCTGGGAGACTGTCTGTGTCTCTGTCTGTCTGGGTCTCTGTCTTTGAGACTGTCTTTGTCTCTGTCTGGGAGACTGTCTGTGTCTCTGTCTGTCTGGGCCTCTGTCTTTGAGACTGTCTTTGTCTCTGTCTGGGAGACTGTGTGGTTCTCTGTCTGGGAGACTGTCTAGGAGACTGACTGTGTCTCTGTCTGTCTGGGTCTCTGTCTGGAAGACTGTCTGGGAGACTGTCTGTGTCTCTGTCTGTGTGTGTCTCTGTCTGGGAGACTGTCTGGGTTTCTGTCTGGGAGACTGTTTTTGTCTCTGTCTGGGAGACTGTCTGGGAGACTGTCTGTGTCTCTGTCTGCGTGGTTCTCTGTCTGGGAGACTGTCTGGGAGACTGACTGTGTTTCTGTCTGTCTGGTTCTCTGTCTGGGAGACTGTCTGGGAGACTGTCTGTGTCTCTGTCTGTCTGGGCCTCTGTCTTTGAGACTGTCTTTGTCTCTGTCTGGGAGACTGTCTGTGTCTCTCTGTCTGTGGGTCTCTGTCTGGGAGCTGCTGTGTCTCTGTCTGTCTGGGTCTCTGTCTGGAGACTGTCTTGGGACTGTCTGTGTCTCTGTCTGTCTGTTTCTCTGTCTGGGAGACTGTCTGGGAGACTGACTGTGTTCTGTCTGTCTGGTTCTCTGTCTGGAGACTGTCTGGGAGACTGTCTGTGTGTCTCTGTGTCTGGGCCTCTGTCTTTGAGACTGTCTTTGTCTCTGTCTGGGAGACTGTCTGTGTCTCTGTCTGTGGGTCTCTGTCTGGGAGACTGTCTGTGTCTCTGTCTGTCTGGGTCTCTGTCTGGGAGACTGTCTGGGAGACTGTCTGTGTCTCTGTCTGTCTGGAGTCTCTGTCTGGGAGACTGTCTGGGAGACTGTCTGTGTCTCTGTCTGGGAGACTGTCTGTGTCTCTGTCTGTGTGTGTCTCTGTCTGGGGAGACTGTCTGGGAGACTGTCTGTGTCTCTGTCTGTCTGGGCCTCTGTCTTTGAGACTGTCTTTGTCTCTGTCTGGGAGACTGTCTGTGTCTCTCTGTCTGTGTGGGTCTCTGTCTGGAAGGTGTCTGTGTTTCTGTCTGGGAGACTGTCTTTGTCTCTGTCTGGGAGACTGTCTGTGTCTCTGTCTGTGTTGGTTTCTGTCTGGAGACTGTCTGGAGTCTGTCTGAGACTGTCTGGAGTCTGTCTGAGGAGACTGTCTGGGAGACTGTCTGTGTCTCTGTCTGTCTGTGTCTCTGTCTGGGTCTCTGTCTGGGAGACTGTCTGTGTCTCTGTCTGTGTGGGTTTCAGTCTGGGAGACTGTCTGGGAGACTGTCTGCGAGACTGTCTGGAGACTGTCTGTGAGACTGTCTGGGAGACTGTCTGGGAGACTGTCTGTGTCTCTGTCTGTGTTTCTCTGTCTGGGAGACTGTCTGTGTCTCTGTCTGTGGGTCTCTGTCTGTGAGACTGTCTGGTAGACTGACTGTGTCTCTGTCTGTTTGGGTCTCTGTCTGGAAGACTGTCTGGGAGACTGTCTGTGTTTCTGTCTGTCTGTGTCTCTGTCTGGAGTTTCTGTCTGGGAGACTGTCTGTGTCTCTGTCTGGGAGACTGTCTGTGTCTCTGTCTGGGAGACTGTCTGTGTCTCTGTCTGCGTGGGTCTCTGTCTGGGAGACTGTCTGTGAGACTGACTGTGTCTCTGTCTGTCTGGAAGACTGCCTGGGAGACTGTCTGTGTTTCTGTCTGTCTGGGCCTCTGTCTTTGAGACTGTCTTTGTCTCTGTCTGGGAGACTGTGGTCTCTGTCTGAGACTGTCTGGGAGACTGTCTGTGTCTCTGTCTGTCTGGGCCTCTGTCTTTGAGATTGTCTTTGTCTCTGTCTGGGAGACTGACTGTGTTTCTGTCTGTCTAGTTCTCTGTCTGGGAGACTGTCTGGAAGACTGTCTGTGTCTCTGTCTATGTGGGTCTCTGTCTGGGAGACTGACTGTGTCTCTGCCTGTCTGGGTCTCTGTCTGGGAGACTGTCTGTGTCTCTGTCTGTGTGGGTTTCAGTCTGGGAGACTGTCTGGGAGACAGTCTGCGAGACTGTCTGGGAGACAGTCTGCGAGACTGTGTGTTTCTCTGTCTGGGAGACTGTCTGTGTCTCTGTCTGTGTGGGTCTCTGTCTGTGAGACTGTCTGGTAGACTGACTGTGTCTCTGTCTGTTTGGGTCTCTGTCTGGAAGACTGTCTGGGAGACTGTCTGTGTCTCTGTCTGTCTGTGTCTCTGTCTGGGTTTCAGTCTGGGAGACTGTCTGTGTCTCTGTCTGGGAGACTGACTGTGTCTCTGTCTGCGTGGGTCTCTGTCTGGGAGACTGTCTGTGAGACTGACTGTGTCTCTGTCTGTCTGGGTCTCTGTCTGGAAGACTGTCTGGGAGACTGTCTGTGTCTCTGTCTGTCTGGGCCTCTGTCTTTGAGACTGTCTTTGTCTCTGTCTGGAGACTGTCTGGGTCTCTGTCTGGAGACTGTCTGGGAGACTGTCTGTGTCTCTGTCTGTCTGGGCCTCTGTCTTTGAGACTGTCTTTGTCTCTGTCTGGGAGACTGACTGTGTTTCTGTCTATCTAGTTCTCTGTCTGGGAGACTGTCTGGAAGACTGTCTGTGTCTCTGCCTATGTGGTCTCTGTCTGGGGACTGTCTGTGTCTCTGTCTGTCTGGGTCTCTGTCTGGGAGACTGTCTGGGAGACTGTCTGTGTCTCTGTCTGTCTGTTTCTCTGTCTGGCAGACTGTCTGGGAGACTGTCTGTGTCTCTGTCTGTCTGGGCCTCTGTCTTTGAGACTGTCTTTGTCTCTGTCTGGGAGACTGACTGTGTTTCTGTCTATCTAGTTCTCTGTCTGGGAGACTGTCTGGGAGACTGTCTGTGTCTCTGTCTGTGGGTCTCTGTCTGAGGAGACTGTCTGTGTCTCTGTCTGTCTGGGTCTCTGTCTGTGAGACTGTCTGTGTCTCTGTCTGGGAGACTGTCTGTGTCTCTGTCTGTCTGGGCCTCTGTCTTTAGACTGTCTTTGTCTCTGTCTGGGAGACTGTCTGGTCTCTGTCTGTCTGGGTCTCTGTCTGGAGAGACTGTCTGAGGAGACTGTCTGTGTCTCTGTCTGTTTGGGTCTCTGTCTTTGAGACTGTCTGTCTCTGTCTGGGAGACTGTCTGTGTTTCTGTCTGTCTGGGCCTCTGTCTTTGAGACTGTCTTTGTCTCTGTCTGGGAGACTGTCTGGTTCTCTGTCTGGGAGACTGTCTGGAGACTGTCTGTGTCTCTGTCTGTCTGGGTCTCTGTCTGGACTGTCTGGGAGACTGTCTGTGTCTCTGTCTGTGTGTGTGTCTCTGTCTGGGAGACTGTCTGGAGACTGTCTGTGTCTCTGTCTGTCTGTGTCTCTGTCTGGGAGACTGTCTGGGAGACTGTCTGTGTCTCTGTCTGTCGTGGTCTCTGTCTGGGAGACTGTCTGGGAGACTGTCTGTGTCTCTGTCTGTCTTCTCTGTCTGGGGAGACTGTCTGGGAGACTGTCTGTGTCTCTGTCTGGGAGACTGTCTGTGTCTCTGTCTGTGTGGTCTCTGTCTGGGAGACTGTCTGTGAGACTGTCTGTGTCTCTGTCTGTCTGGAAGACTGTCTGGGAGACTGTCTGTGTCTCTGTCTGTCTGGGCCTCTGTCTTTGAGACTGTCTTTGTCTCTGTCTGGAGACTGTGTGGGTCTCTGTCTGGGAGACTGTCTGGGAGACTGTCTGTGTCTCTGTCTGTCTGGGCCTCTGTCTTTGGGACTGTCTTTGTCTCTGTCTGGGAGACTGTCTGTGTCTCTGTCTGTCTAGTTCTCTGTCTGGGAGACTGTCTGGGAGACTGTCTGTGTCTCTGTCTGTGTGGGTCTCTGTCTGGGAGACTGTCTGTGTCTCTGTCTGTCTGGGTCTCTGTCTGGGAGACTGTCTGTGTCTCTGTCTGTGTGGGTTTCAGTCTGGGAGACTGTCTGGGAGACTGTCTGTGAGACTGTCTGGAGGCTGTCTCTGTGAGACTGTCTGTTTCTCTGTCTGGGAGACTGTCTGTGTCTCTGTCTGTGTGGGTCTCTGTCTGAGACTGTCTGGTAGACTGACTGTGTCTCTGTCTGTCTGGGTCTCTGTCTGGAGAGACTGTCTGGGAGACTGTCTGTGTTTCTGTCTGTCTGTGTCTCTGTCTGGGTTTCTGTCTGGGAGACTGTCTGTGTCTCTGTCTGGGAGACTGTCTGTGTCTCTGTCTGCGTGGGTCTCTGTCTGGGAGACTGTCTGGGAGACTGACTGTGTCTCTGTCTGTCTGGGTCTCTGTCTGGAAGACTGTCTGGGAGACTGTCTGTGTTTCTGTCTGTCTGGGCCTCTGTCTTTGAGACTGTCTTTGTCTCTGTCTGGGAGACTGTGTGGGTCTCTGTCTGGGAGACTGTCTGGGAGACTGTCTGTGTCTCTGTCTGTCTGGGCCTCTGTCTTTGAGACTGTCTTTGTCTCTGTCTGGGAGACTGACTGTGTTTCTGTCTGTCTAGTTCTCTGTCTGGGAGACTGTCTGGAAGACTGTCTGTGTCTCTGTCTATGTGGGTCTCTGTCTGGGAGACTGACTGTGTCTCTGCCTGTCTGGGTCTCTGTCTGGGAGACTGTCTGGGAGACTGTCTGTGTCTCTGTCTGTCTGTTTCTCTGTCTGGGAGACTGTCTGGGAGACTGTCTGTGTCTCTGTCTGTCTGGGCCTCTGTCTTTGGGTGTCTTTGTCTCTGTCTGGGAGACTGTCTGTGTCTCTGTCTGTCTGTTCTCTGTCTGGGAGACTGTCTGGAAGACTGTCTGTGTCTCTGTCTGTGTGGGTCTCTGTCTGGGAGACTGTCTGTGTCTGTCTGTCTGGGTCTCTGTCTTTGAGACTGTCTTTGTCTCTGTCTGGGAGACTGTCTGTGTCTCTGTCTGTCTGGGCCTCTGTCTTTCAGACTGTCTTTGTCTCTGTCTGGGAGACTGTCTGGTCTCTGTCTGTCTGGGTCTCTGTCTGGAAGACTGTCTGGAGACTGTCTGTGTCTCTGTCTGTCTGGGTCTCTGTCTTTGAGACTGTCTTTGTCTCTGTCTGGGAGACTGTCTGTGTCTCTGTCTGTCTGGGTCTCTGTCTTTGAGACTGTCTTTGTCTCTGTCTGGGAGACTGTCTGTGTCTCTGTCTGGGAGACTGTCTGGGAGACTGTCTGTGTCTCTGTCTGTCTGGGTCTCTGTCTGGGAGACTGTCTGGGAGACTGTCTGTGTCTCTGTCTGTCTGTGTCTCTGTCTGGGAGACTGTCTGGGAGACTGTCTGTGTCTCTGTCTGCGTGGTTCTCTGTCTGGGAGACTGTCTGGGAGACTGACTGTGTTTCTGTCTGTCTGGTTCTCTGTCTGGGAGACTGTCTGGGAGACTGTCTGTGTCTCTGTCTGTCTGGGCCTCTGTCTTTGAGACTGTCTTTGTCTCTGTCTGGGAGACTGTCTGTGTCTCTGTCTATGTGGGTCTCTGTCTGGGAGACTGACTGTGTCTCTGCCTGTCTGGGTCTCTGTCTGGGAGACTGTCTTGGAGACTGTCTGTGTCTCTGTCTGTCTGTTTCTCTGTCTGGGAGACTGTCTGGGAGACTGACTGTGTTTCTGTCTGTCTGGTTCTCTGTCTGGGAGACTGTCTGGGAGACTGTCTGTGTCTCTGTCTGTCTGGGCCTCTGTCTTTGAGACTGTCTTTGTCTCTGTCTGGGAGACTGTCTGTGTCTCTGTCTGTGGGTCTCTGTCTGGGAGACTGACTGTGTCTCTGTCTGTCTGGGTCTCTGTCTGGGAGACTGTCTGGGAGACTGACTGTGTCTCTGTCTGTCTGGGTCTCTGTCTGGGAGACTGTCTGTGTCTCTGTCTGGGAGACTGTCTGTGTCTCTGTCTGTGTGTGTCTCATTCTGGGATACTGTCTGGGAGACTGTCTGTGTCTCTGTCTGTCTGGGCCTCTGTCTTTGAGACTGTCTTTGTCTCTGTCTGGGAGACTGTCTATGTCTCCGTCTGTGTGGGTCTCAGTCTGGAAGATTGTCTGGGTTTCTGTCTGGGAGACTGTCTTTGTCTCTGTCTAGGAGACTGTCTGTGTCTCTGTCTGTGTTGGTTTCACTCCGGGAGACTGTCTGGGAGTCTGTCTGGGAGACTGTCTGGGAGTCTGTCTGGAAGACTGTCTGGGAGACTGTCTGTGTCTCTGTCTGTCTGTGTCTCTGTCTGGGTCTCTGTCTGGGAGACTGTCTGTGTCTCTGTCTGTGTGGGTTTCTGTCTGGGAGACTGTCTGGGAGACTGTCTGGGAGACTGTCTGTGTCTCTGTCTGTGTGTTTCTCTGTCTGGGAGACTGTCTGTGTCTCTGTCTGTGTGGGTCTCTGTCTGTGAGACTGTCTGGTAGACTGACTGTGTCTCTGTCTGTTTGGGTCTCTGTCTGGAAGACTGTCTGGGAGACTGTCTGTGTTTCTGTCTGTCTGTGTCTCTGTCTGGGTTTCTGTCTGGGAGACTGTCTGTGTCTCTGTCTGGGAGACTGTCTGTGTCTCTGTCTGGGAGACTGTCTGTCTCTGTCTGCGTGAGGTCTCTGTCTGGGAGACTGTCTGGAGAGACTGTGTGTCTCTGTCTGTCTGGGTCTCTGTCTGGAAGACTGTCTGGGAGAGACTGTCTGTGTCTCTGTCTGTCTGGGCCTCTGTCTTTGAGACTGTCTTTGTCTCTGTCTGGGAGACTGTGTGGGTCTCTGTCTGGGAGACTGTCTGGGAGACTGTCTGTGTCTCTGTCTGTCTGGGCCTCTGTCTTTGGGGTGTCTTTGTCTCTGTCTGGGAGACTGTCTGTGTCTCTGTCTGTCTGGGCCTCTGTCTTTGTCTCTGTCTGGGAGACTGTCTGGGAGACTGTCTGTGTCTCTGTCTGGGTTTCTGTCTGGGGAGACTGTCTGTGTCTCTGTCTGTCTGGGCCTCTGTCTTTGAGACTGTCTTTGTCTCTGTCTGGGGAGACTGTCTGTGTCTCTGTCTGTGTGGAGTCTCTGTCTGGGAGACTGTCTGTGTCTCTGCATGTCTGGGTCTCTGTCTGGGAGACTGTCTTGGAGACTGTCTGTGTCTCTGTCTGTCTGTTTCTCTGTCTGGGAGACTGTCTGGGAGACTGTCTGTGTCTCTGTCTGTCTGGGTCTCTGTCTGGGAGACTGTCTGGAGACTGTCTGTTTCTCTGTCTGGGAGACTGTCTGGGAGACTGTCTGTGTCTCTGTCTGTGGGTCTCTGTCTGGGAGACTGTCTGGGAGACTGTCTGTGTCTCTGTCTGTCTGGGTCTCTGTCTGGAGACTGTCTGGAGAGACTGTCTGTGTCTCTGTCTGTCTGGGCCTCTGTCTTTGAGACTGTCTTTGTCTCTGTCTGGGAGACTGTCTAGGAGACTGACTGTGTCTCTGTCTGTCTGGATCTCTGTCTGGAGAGACTGTCTGGAGACTGTCTGTGTCTCTGTCTGTCTGGGTCTCTGTCTGGAGACTGTCTGTGTCTCTGTCTGGGAGACTGTCTGTGTCTCTGTCTGTGTGTCTCTCTGTCTGGAGACTGTCTGGGAGACTGTCTGTGTCTCTGTCTGTCTGGGTCTCTGTCTGGAGACTGTCTGGAAGACTGTCTGTGTCTCTGTCTGTCTGGGCCTCTGTCTTTGAGACTGTCTTTGTCTCTGTCTGGGAGACTGTCTAGGAGACTGACTGTGTCTCTGTCTGTCTGGATCTCTGTCTGGAAGACTGTCTGGGAGACTGTCTGTGTCTCTGTCTGTCTGGGTCTCTGTCTGGGAGACTGTCTGTGTCTCTGTCTGGAGACTGTCTGTGTCTCTGTCTGTGTCTCTGTCTGTGTGTCTCTGTCTGGGAGACTGTCTGGGAGACTGTCTGTGTCTCTGTCTGTCTGGGTCTCTGTCTGGAGACTGTCTGGGAGACTGTCTGTGTCTCTGTCTGTCTGGGCCTCTGTCTTTGAGACTGTCTTGTCTCTGTCTGGGGACTGTCTGTGTCTCTGTCTGGGAGACTGTCTGTGTCTCTGTCTGTGTGTGTCTCTGTCTGGGAGACTGTCTGGGAGACTGTCTGTGTCTCTGTCTGTCTGGGCCTCTGTCTTTGAGACTGTCTTTGTCTCTGTCTGGGAGACTGTCTGTGTCTCTGTCTGTGGGTCTCAGTCTGGAAGACTGTCTGGGTTTCTGTCTGGGAGACTGTCTTTGTCTCTGTCTGGGAGACTGTCTGTGTCTCTGTCTGTGTTGGTTTCCTCTGGAGACTGTCTGGGAGTCTGTCTGGGGAGACTGTCTGGGAGACTGTCTGTGTCTCTGTCTGTCTGTGTCTCTGTCTGGGTTTCTGTCTGGGAGACTGTCTGTGTCTCTGTCTGCGTGGGTCTCTGTCTGGGAGACTGTCTGTGAGACTGACTGTGTCTCTGTCTGTCTGGGTCTCTGTCTGGAAGACTGTCTGGGAGACTGTCTGTGTTCTCTGTCTGTCTGGGCCTCTGTCTTTGAGACTGTCTTTGTCTCTGTCTGGGAGACTGTGTGGGTCTCTGTCTGGGAGACTGTCTGGGAGACTGTCTGTGTCTCTGTCTGTCTGGGCCTCTGTCTTTCAGACTGTCTTTGTCTCTCTGGGAGACTGTCTGGTCTCTGTCTGTCTGGGTCTCTGTCTGGAAGACTGTCTGGGAGACTGTCTGTGTCTCTGTCTGTTTGGGTCTCTGGCTTTGAGACTGTCTTTGTCTCTGTCTGGGAGACTGTCTGTGTCTCTGTCTGTCTGGGCCTCTGTCTTTGGGACTGTCTTTGTCTCTGTCTGGGAGACTGTGGTTCTCTGTCTGGGAGACTGTCTGAGACTGCTGTGTCTCTGTCTGTCTGGGTCTCTGTCTGGAGAGACTGTCTGGGAGACTGTCTGTGTCTCTGTCTGTGTGTCTCTGTCTGGGAGACTGTCTGGGTCTCTGTCTGGGAGACTGTCTTTGTCTCTGTCTGGGAGACTGTCTGGGAGACTGTCTGTGTCTCTGTCTGCGTGGTTCTCTGTCTGGGAGACTGTCTGGGAGACTGTCTGTGTTTCTGTCTGTCTGGTTCTCTGTCTGGGAGACTGTCTGGGAGACTGTCTGTGTCTCTGTCTGTCTGGGCCTCTGTCTTTGAGACTGTCTTTGTCTCTGTCTGGGAGACTGTCTGTGTCTCTGTCTATGTGGGTCTCTGTCTGGGAGACTGACTGTGTCTCTGTCTGTCTGGGTCTCTGTCTGGGAGACTGTCTTGGAGACTGTCTGTGTCTCTGTCTGTCTGTTTCTCTGTCTGGGAGACTGTCTGGGAGACTGACTGTGTTTCTGTCTGTCTGGTTCTCTGTCTGGGAGACTGTCTGGGAGACTGTCTGTGTCTCTGTCTGTCTGGGCCTCTGTCTTTGAGACTGTCTTTGTCTCTGTCTGGGAGACTGTCTGTGTCTCTGTCTGTGGGTCTCTGTCTGGGAGACTGTCTGTGTCTCTGTCTGTCTGGGTCTCTGTCTGGGAGACTGTCTGGGAGACTGTCTGTCTCTGTCTCTGGGTCTCTGTCTGGGAGACTGTCTGGGAGACTGTCTGTGTCTCTGTCTGGGAGACTGTCTGTGTCTCTGTCTGTGTGTGTCTCTGTTCTGGGAGACTGTCTGGGAGACTGTCTGTGTCTCTGTCTGTCTGGGCCTCTGTCTTTGAGACTGTCTTTGTCTCTGTCTGGGAGACTGTCTATGTCTCCTCGTGTGTGGGTCTCAGTCTGGAGATGTCTGGGTTTCTGTCTGGGAGACTGTCTTTGTCTCTGTCTAGGAGACTGTCTGTGTCTCTGTCTGTGTTGGTTTCACTCCGGGAGACTGTCTGGGAGTCTGTCTGGGAGACTGTCTGGGAGTCTGTCTGGAAGACTGTCTGGGAGACTGTCTGTGTCTCTGTCTGTCTGGTCTCTGTCTGGGAGACTGTCTGTGTCTCTGTCTGTGTGGGTTTCAGTCTGGGAGACTGTCTGGGAGACAGTCTGCGAGACTGTCTGGGAGACAGTCTGGGAGACTGTCTGTGTCTCTGTCTGTGTGTTTCTCTGTCTGGGAGACTGTCTGTGTCTCTGTCTGTGTGGGTCTCTGTCTGTGAGACTGTCTGGTAGACTGACTGTGTCTCAGTCTGTTTGGGTCTCTGTCTGGAAGACTGTCTGGGAGACTGTCTGTGTTTCTGTCTGTCTGTGTCTCTGTCTGGGTTTCAGTCTGGGAGACTGTCTGTGTCTCTGTCTGGGAGACTGTCTGTGTCTCTGTCTGGGAGACTGTCTGTGTCTCTGTCTGCGTGGGTCTCTGTCTGGGAGACTGTCTGTGAGACTGACTGTGTCTCTGTCTGTCTGGAAGACTGTCTGGGAGACTGTCTGTGTTTCTGTCTGTCTGGGCCTCTGTCTTTGAGACTGTCTTTGTCTCTGTCTGGGAGACTGTGTGGGTCTCTGTCTGGGAGACTGTCTGGGAGACTGTCTGTGTCTCTGTCTGTCTGGGCCTCTGTCTTTGAGACTGTCTTTGTCTCTGTCTGGAGACTGAGCTGTGTTTCTGTCTGTCTAGTTCTCTGTCTGGGAGACTGTCTGGGAGACTGTCTGTGTCTCTGTCTATGTGGGTCTCTGTCTGGGAGACTGACTGTGTCTCTGTCTGTCTGGAGTCTCTGTCTGGGAGACTGTCTGTGTCTCTGTCTGTGTGGTTTCTGTCTGGGAGACTGTCAGAGACTGTCTGTGAGACTGTCTGGGTCTGTCTGTGGGACTGTGTGTTTCTCTGTCTGGGAGACTGTCTGTGTCTCTGTCTGTGTGGGTCTCTGTCTGTGAGACTGTCTGGTAGACTGACTGTGTCTCTGTCTGTCTGGGTCTCTGTCTGGAAGACTGTCTGGGAGACTGTCTGTGTCTCTGTCTGTCTGTGTCTCTGTCTGGGTTTCTGTCTGGGAGACTGTCTGTGTCTCTGTCTGGGAGACTGTCTGTGTCTCTGTCTGCGTGGGTCTCTGTCTGGGAGACTGTCTGTGAGACTGACTGTGTCTCTGTCTGTCTGGGTCTCTGTCTGGAAGACTGTCTGGGAGACTGTCTGTGTCTCTGTCTGTCTGGGCCTCTGTCTTTGAGACTGTCTTTGTCTCTGTCTGGGAGACTGTGTGGGTCTCTGTCTGGGAGACTGTCTGGGAGACTGTCTGTGTCTCTGTCTGTCTGGGCCTCTGTCTTTCAGACTGTCTTTGTCTCTGTCTGGGAGACTGACTGTGTCTCTGTCTGTCTAGTTCTCTGTCTGGAGACTGTCTGGAAGACTGTCTGTGTCTCTGTCTATGTGGGTCTCTGTCTGGGAGACTGACTGTGTCTCTGCCTGTCTGGGTCTCTGTCTGGGAGACTGTCTGGGAGACTGTCTGTGTCTCTGTCTGTCTGTTTCTCTGTCTGGCAGACTGTCTGGGAGACTGTCTGTGTCTCTGTCTGTCTGGGCCTCTGTCTTTGAGATTGTCTTTGTCTCTGTCTGGGAGACTGACTGTGTTTCTGTCTGTCTAGTTCTCTGTCTGGGAGACTGTCTGGAAGACTGTCTGTGTCTCTGTCTGTGTGGTCTCTGTCTGGGAGACTGTCTGTGTCTCTGTCTGTCTGGGCCTCTGTCTTTGAGACTGTCTTTGTCTCTGTCTGGGAGACTGTCTGTGTCTCTGTCTGTCTGGGCCTCTGTCTTTCAGACTGTCTTTGTCTCTGTCTGGGAGACTGTGTGTGTCTCTGTCTGTCTGGGTCTCTGTCTGGAAGACTGTCTGGGAGACTGTCTGTGTCTCTGTCTGTTTGGGTCTCTGTCTTTGAGACTGTCTTTGTCTCTGTCTGGGAGACTGTCTGTGTCTCTGTCTGTCTGGGCCTCTGTCTTTGAGACTGTCTTTGTCTCTGTCTGGGAGACTGTGTGGTTCTCTGTCTGGGAGACTGTCTAGGAGACTGACTGTGTCTCTGTCAATCTGGGTCTCTGTCTGGAAGACTGTCTGGGAGACTGTCTGTGTCTCTGTCTGTGTGTGTCTCTGTCTGGGAGACTGTCTGGGAGACTGTCTGTGTCTCTGTCTGTCTGTGTCTCTGTCTGGGAGACTGTCTGGGAGACTGTCTGTGTCTCTGTCTGCGTGGTTCTCTGTCTGGGAGACTGACTGTGTTTCTGTCTGTCTGGTTCTCTGTCTGGGAGACTGTCTGGGAGACTGTCTGTGTCTCTGTCTGTCTGGGCCTCTGTCTTTGAGACTGTCTTTGTCTCTGTCTGGGAGACTGTCTGTGTCTCTGTCTATGTGGGTCTCTGTCTGGGAGACTGACTGTGTCTCTGCCTGTCTGGGTCTCTGTCTGGGAGACTGTCTTGGAGACTGTCTGTGTCTCTGTCTGTCTGTTTCTCTGTCTGGGAGACTGTCTGGGAGACTGACTGTGTTTCTGTCTGTCTGGTTCTCTGTCTGGGAGACTGTCTGGGAGACTGTCTGTGTCTCTGTCTGTCTGGGCCTCTGTCTTTGAGACTGTCTTTGTCTCTGTCTGGGAGACTGTCTGTGTCTCTGTCTGTGGGTCTCTGTCTGGGAGACTGTCTGTGTCTCTGCTGTCTGGGTCTCTGTCTGGGAGACTGTCTGGGAGACTGTCTGTGTCTCTGTCTGTCTGGGTCTCTGTCTGGGAGACTGTCTGGGAGACTGTCTGTGTCTCTGTCTGGGAGACTGTCTGTGTCTCTGTCTGTGTCTCATTCTGGGAGACTGTCTGGGAGACTGTCTGTGTCTCTGTCTGTCTGGGCCTCTGTCTTTGAGACTGTCTTTGTCTCTGTCTGGGAGACTGTCTATGTCTCCGTCTGTGTGGGTCTCAGTCTGGAAGATTGTCTGGGTTTCTGTCTGGGAGACTGTCTTTGTCTCTGTCTAGGAGACTGTCTGTGTCTCTGTCTGTGTTGGTTTCACTCCGGGAGACTGTCTGGGAGTCTGTCTGGGAGACTGTCTGGGAGTCTGTCTGGGAGACTGTCTGGGAGACTGTCTGTGTCTCTGTCTGTCTGTGTCTCTGTCTGGGTCTCTGTCTGGGAGACTGTCTGTGTCTCTGTCTGTGTGGGTTTCAGTCTGGGAGACTGTCTGGGAGACAGTCTGCGAGACTGTCTGTGTCTCTGTCTGTGTGTTTCTCTGTCTGGGAGACTGTCTGTGTCTCTGTCTGTGTGGGTCTCTGTCTGTGAGACTGTCTGGTAGACTGACTGTGTCTCAGTCTGTTTGGGTCTCTGTCTGGAAGACTGTCTGGGAGACTGTCTGTGTTTCTGTCTGTCTGTGTCTCTGTCTGGGTTTCTGTCTGGGAGACTGTCTGTGTCTCTGTCTGGGAGACTGTCTGTGTCTCTGTCTGGGAGACTGACTGTGTCTCTGTCTGCGTGGGTCTCTGTCTGGGAGACTGTCTGTGAGACTGACTGTGTCTCTGTCTGTCTGGGTCTCTGTCTGGAAGACTGTCTGGGAGACTGTCTGTGTTTCTGTCTGTCTGGGCCTCTGTCTTTGAGACTGTCTTTGTCTCTGTCTGGGAGACTGTGTGGGTCTCTGTCTGGGAGACTGTCTGGGAGACTGTCTGTGTCTCTGTCTGTCTGGGCCTCTGTCTTTGAGATTGTCTTTGTCTCTGTCTGGGAGACTGTCTGTGTCTCTGTCTGTCTGGGCCTCTGTCTTTGTCTCTGTCTGGGAGACTGTCTGGGAGACTGTCTGTGTCTCTGTCTGGGTTTCAGTCTGGGAGACTGTCTGTGTCTCTGTCTGGGAGACTGTCTGTGTCTCTGTCTGGGAGACTGTCTGTGTCTCTGTCTGCGTGGGTCTCTGTCTGGGAGACTGTCTGTGAGACTGACTGTGTCTCTGTCTGTCTGGGTCTCTGTCTGGAAGACTGTCTGGGAGACTGTCTGTGTTTCTGTCTGTCTGGGCCTCTGTCTTTGAGACTGTCTTTGTCTCTGTCTGGGAGACTGTGTGGGTCTCTGTCTGGGAGACTGTCTGGGAGACTGTCTGTGTCTCTGTCTGTCTGGGTCTCTGTCTGGGAGACTGTCTGGGAGACTGTCTGTGTCTCTGTCTGTCTGGGTCTCTGTCTTTGAGACTGTCTTTGTCTCTGTCTGGAGACTGTCTGGAGACTGTCTGTGTCTCTGTCTGTCTGGAGTCTCTGTCTTTGAGACTGTCTTTGTCTCTGTCTGGGAGACTGTCTGTGTCTCTGTCTGTCTGTGTCTCTGTCTGGGAGACTGTCTGTGTCTCTGTCTGCGTGGTTCTCTGTCTGGGAGACTGTCTGGGAGACTGACTGTGTCTCTGTCTGTCTGGGTCTCTGTCTGGAGACTGTCTGGGAGACTGTCTGTGTCTCTGTCTGTCTGGGCCTCTGTCTTTGAGACTGTCTTTGTCTCTGTCTGGGAGACTGTCTGTGTCTCTGTCTATGTGGGTCTCTGTCTGGGAGACTGACTGTGTCTCTGTCTGTCTGGTTCTCTGTCTGGGAGACTGTCTGGGAGACTGTCTGTTTCTCTGTCTGGGAGACTGTCTGGGAGACTGTCTGTGTTTCTGTCTGCGTGGGTCTCTGTCTGGGAGACTGTCTGGGAGACTGACTGTCTCTGTCTGTCTGGGTCTCTGTCTGGCAGACTGTCTGGGAGACTGTCTGTGTCTCTGTCTGTCTGGGCCTCTGTCTTTGAGACTGTCTTTGTCTCTGTCTGGGAGACTGTCTAGGAGACTGACTGTGTCTCTGTCTGTCTGGATCTCTGTCTGGAAGACTGTCTGGAGACTGTCTGTGTCTGTCTGTCTGGGTCTCTGTCTGGGAGACTGTCTGTGTCTCTGTCTGTGTGTGTCTCTGTCTGGGAGACTGTCTGGGAGAATGACTGTGTCTCTGTCTGTCTGGGTCTCTGTCTGGCAGACTGTCTGGAAGACTGTCTGTGTCTCTGTCTGTCTGGGCCTCTGTCTTTGAGACTGTCTTTGTCTCTGTCTGGGAGACTGTCTGAGTCTGTCTGTGTCTCTGTCTGGAAGACTGTCAGGGAGACTGTCTGTGTGTCTGTCTGTCTGGGTCTCTGTCTGGGAGACTGTCTGTGTCTCTGTCTGTGTGGGTTTCAGTCTGGGAGACTGTCTGGGAGACAGTCTGCGAGACTGTCTGTGTCTCTGTCTGGGAGACTGTCTGTGTCTCTGTCTGTGTGTGTCTCTGTCTGGGAGACTGTCTGGGAGACTGTCTGTGTCTCTGTCTGTCTGGGCTTCTGTCTTTGAGACTGTCTTTGTCTCTGTCTGGGAGACTGTCTATGTCTCCGTCTGTGTGGGTCTCAGTCTGGAAGATTGTCTGGGTTTCTGTCTGGGAGACTGTCTTTGTCTCTGTCTAGGAGACTGTCTGTGTCTCTGTCTGTGTTGGTTTCACTCCGGGAGACTGTCTGGGAGTCTGTCTGGGAGACTGTCTGGGAGACTGTCTGTGTCTCTGTCTGTCTGTGTCTCTGTCTGGGTCTGTCTGGGAGACTGTCTGTCTCTGTCTGTGTGGGTTTCAGTCTGGGAGACTGTCTGGGAGACAGTCTGCGAGACTGTCTGTGTCTCTGTCTGGGAGACTTTCTGTGTCTCTGTCTGAGTGTTTCTCTGTCTGGGAGACTGTCTGTGTCTCTGTCTGTGTGGGTCTCTGTCTGTGAGACTGTCTGGTAGACTGACTGTGTCTCAGTCTGTTTGGGTCTCTGTCTGGAAGACTGTCTGGGAGACTGTCTGTCTGTGTTTCTGTCTGTCTGTGTCTCTGTCTGGGTTTCTGTCTGGGAGACTGTCTGTGTCTCTGTCTGGGAGACTGTCTGTGTCTCTCTGTCTGTCGTGGGTCTCTGTCTGGGCCTCTGTCTTTGAGACTGTCTGTGTCTCTGTCTAGGAGACTGTCTGTGTCTCTGTCTGGGAGACTGTCTAGGAGACTGACTGTGTCTCTGTCTGGAAGACTGTCTGGGAGACTGTCTGTGTGTCTGTCTGTCTGGGTCTCTGTCTGGGAGACTGTCTGTGTCTCTGTCTGTGTGGGTTTCTGTCTGGGAGACTGTCTGGGAGACTGTCTGCGAGACTGTCTGTGTCTCTGTCTGGGAGACTGTCTGTGTCTCTGTCTGTGTGTGTCTCTGTCTGGGATACTGTCTGGGAGACTGTCTGTGTCTCTGTCTGTCTGGGCCTCTGTCTTTGAGACTGTCTTTGTCTCTGTCTGGGAGACTGTCTATGTCTCCGTCTGTGTGGGTCTCAGTCTGGAAGATTGTCTGGGTTTCTGTCTGGGAGACTGTCTTTGTCTCTGTCTAGGAGACTGTCTGTGTCTCTGTCTGTGTTGGTTTCACTCTGGGAGACTGTCTGGGAGTCTGTCTGGGAGACTGTCTGGGAGACTGTCTGTGTCTCTGTCTGTCTGTGTCTCTGTCTGGGTCTCTGTCTGGGAGACTGTCTGTGTCTCTGTCTGTGTGGGTTTCTGTCTGGGAGACTGTCTGGGAGACTGTCTGTGTCTCTGTCTGGGAGACTGTCTGTGTCTCTGTGTGTTTCTCTGTCTGGGAGACTGTCTGTGTCTCTGTCTGTGTGGGTCTCTGTCTGTGAGACTGTCTGGTAGACTGTCTGTGTCTCTGTCTGTCTGGGTCTCTGTCTGGAAGACTGTCTGGGAGACTGTCTGTGTTTCTGTCTGTCTGTGTCTCTGTCTGGGTTTCTGTCTGGGAGACTGTCTGTGTCTCTGTCTGGGAGACTGTCTGTGTCTCTGTCTGCGTGGGTCTCTGTCTGGGAGACTGTCTGTGAGACTGACTGTGTCTCTGTCTGTCTGGGTCTCTGTCTGGAAGACTGTCTGGGAGACTGTCTGTGTTTCTGTCTGTCTGGGCCTCTGTCTTTGAGACTGTCTTTGTCTCTGTCTGGGAGACTGTGTGGGTCTCTGTCTGGGAGACTGTCTGGGAGACTGTCTGTGTCTCTGTCTGTCTGGGCCTCTGTCTTTCAGACTGTCTTTGTCTCTGTCTGGGAGACTGTCTGTGTCTCTGTCTGTCTGGGTCTCTGTCTGGAAGACTGTCTGGGAGACTGTCTGTGTCTCTGTCTGTCTGGGCCTCTGTCTTTGAGACTGTCTTTGTCTCTGTCTGGGAGACTGTCTGTGTCTCTGTCTGTGTGTGTCTCAGTCTGGGAGACTGTCTGGGTTTCTGTCTGGGAGACTGTCTTTGTCTCTGTCTGGGAGACTGTCTGTGTCTCTGTCTGTCTGTGTCTCTGTCTGGGAGACTGTCTGGGAGACTGTCTGTGTCTCTGTCTGTGTGGTTCTCTGTCTGGGAGACTGTCTGGGAGACTGTCTGTGTTTCTGTCTGTCTGGTTCTCTCTGTGGGAGACTGTCTAGGAGACTGTCTGGTTCTCTGTCTGGGAGACTGTCTGTGTCTCTGTCTGTCTGGGACTCTGTCTTTGAGACTGTCTTTGTCTCTGTCTGGGAGACTGTCTGTGTCTCTGTCTGTGTGGGTCTCTGTCTGGAAGACTGTCTGGGTTTCTGTCTGGAGACTGTCTTTGTCTCTGTCTGGAGACTGTCTGTGTCTCTGTCTGTGTTGGTTTCACTCTGGGAGACTGTCTGGGAGTCTGTCTGGGAGACTGTCTGGGAGACTGTCTGTGTCTCTGTCTGTCTGGGTCTCTGTCTTTGAGACTGTCTTTGTCTCTGTCTGGGAGACTGTCTGTGTCTCTGTCTGTCTGGGCCTCTGTCTTTGAGACTGTCTTTGTCTCTGTCTGGGAGACTGTCTGGTCTCTGTCTGGGAGACTGTCTGGGAGACTGTCTGTGTCTCTGTCTGTCTGGGTCTCTGTCTGGAAGACTGTCTGGGAGACTGTCTGTGTCTCTGTCTGTGTGGGTCTCTGTCTGGGAGACTGTCTGGGTTTCTGTCTGGGAGACTGTTTTGTCTCTGTCTGGGAGACTGTCTGTGTCTCTGTCTGTCTGTGTCTCTGTCTGGGAGACTGTCTGGGAGACTGTCTGTGTCTCTGTCTGCGTGGTTTCTCTCTGTCTGGGTCTCTGTCTGGGAGACTGTCTGTGTCTCTGTCTGTCTGTCTCTGTCTGGGAGACTGTCTGGGAGACTGTCTGTGTCTCTGTCTGTCTGGGCCTCTGTCTTTGAGACTGTCTTTGTCTCTGTCTGGGAGACTGTCTGTGTCTCTGTCTGTGTGGGTCTCTGTCTGGGAGACTGTCTGTGTCTCTGTCTGTCTGGGTCTCTGTCTGGGAGACTGTCTGGGAGACTGTCTGTGTCTCTGTCTGTCTGTTTCTCTGTCTGGGAGACTGTCTGGGAGACTGACTGTGTCTCTGTCTGTCTGGTTCTCTGTCTGGGAGACTGTCTGGGAGACTGTCTGTGTCTCTGTCTGTCTGGGCCTCTGTCTTTGAGACTGTCTTTGTCTCTGTCTGGGAGACTGTCTGTGTCTCTGTCTATGTGGGTCTCTGTCTGGGAGACTGACTGTGTCTGTCTGTCTGGGTCTCTGTCTGGGAGACTGTCTGGGAGACTGTCTGTGTCTCTGTCTGTCTGGGTCTCTGTCTGGGAGACTGTCTGGGAGACTGTCTGTGTCTCTGTCTGGGAGACTGTCTGTGTCTCTGTCTGTGTGTGTCTCATTCTGGGATACTGTCTGGGAGACTGTCTGTGTCTCTGTCTGTCTGGGCCTCTGTCTTTGAGACTGTCTTTGTCTCTGTCTGGGAGACTGTCTATGTCTCCGTCTGTGTGGGTCTCAGTCTGGAAGATTGTCTGGGTTTCTGTCTGGGAGACTGTCTTTGTCTCTGTCTAGGAGACTGTCTGTGTCTCTGTCTGTGTTGGTTTCACTCCGGGACTGTCTGGGAGTCTGTCTGGGAGACTGTCTGGGAGACTGTCTGTGTCTCTGTCTGTCTGTGTCTCTGTCTGGGTCTCTGTCTGGGAGACTGTCTGTGTCTCTGTCTGTGTGGGTTTCAGTCTGGGAGACTGTCTGGGAGACAGTCTGCGAGACTGTCTGTGTCTCTGTCTGGGAGACTGTCTGTGTCTCTGTCTGTGTGTTTCTCTGTCTGGGAGACTGTCTGTGTCTCTGTCTGTCTGGGTCTCTGTCTGGAAGACTGTCTGGGAGACTGTCTGTGTTTCTGTCTGTCTGTGTCTCTGTCTGGGTTTCAGTCTGGGAGACTGTCTGTGTCTCTGTCTGGGAGACTGTCTGTGTCTCTGTCTGGGAGACTGACTGTGTCTCTGTCTGTGAGTCTCTCTGTCTGGGACACTGTCTGGGAGACTGTCTGTGTTTCTGTCTGTCTGGGCCTCTGTCTTTGAGACTGTCTTTGTCTCTGTCTGGGAGACTGTGTGGGTGTCTGTCTGGGAGACTGTCTGGGAGACTGTCTGGGAGACTGTCTGTGTCTCTGTCTGTCTGGGCCTCTGTCTTTCAGACTGTCTTTGTCTCTGTCTGGGAGACTGTCTGTGGTCTCTGTCTGTCTGGGTCTCTGTCTGGAAGACTGTCTGAGGAGACTGTCTGTGTCTCTGTCTGTTTGGGTCTCTGGCTTTGAGACTGTCCTTGTCTTTGTCTGTGAGACTGACTGTGTCTCTGTCTGTCTGGGTCTCTGTCTGGGAGACTGTCTGGGAGACTGACTGTGTGTCTGTCTGTCTGGTTCTCTGTCTGGGAGACTGTCTGGGAGACTGTCTGTGTCTCTGTCTGTCTGGGCCTCTGTCTTTGAGACTGTCTTTGTCTCTGTCTGGGAGACTGTCTGTGTCTCTGTCTATGTGGGTCTCTGTCTGGGAGACTGTCTGTGTCTCTGTCTGTCTGGGTCTCTGTCTGGGAGACTGTCTGGGAGACTGTCTGTGTCTCTGTCTGTCTGGGTCTCTGTCTGGGAGACTGTCTGGGAGACTGTCTGTGTCTCTGTCTGGGAGACTGTCTGTGTCTCTGTCTGTGTGTGTCTCTGTCTGGGAGACTGTCTGGGAGACTGTCTGTGTCTCTGTCTGTCTGGGCCTCTGTCTTTGAGACTGTCTTTGTCTCTGTCTGGGAGACTGTCTGTGTCTCTGTCTGTGTGGGGTCTCTGTCTGGAAGACTGTCTGGGTTTCTGTCTGGAGACTGTCTTTGTCTCTGTCTGGAGACTGTCTGTGTCTCTGTCTGTGTTGGTTTCACTCGGAGACTGTCTGGGAGTCTGTCTGGGAGACTGTCTGGGAGACTGTCTGTGTCTCTGTCTGTCTGTGTCTCTGTCTGGAGTCTCTGTCTGGGAGACTGTCTGTGTCTCTGTCTGTGTGGGTTCTGTCTGGGAGACTGTCTGGGAGACTGTCTGCGAGACTGTCTGTGTCTCTGTCTGGGAGACTGTCTGTGTCTCTGTCTGTGTGTTTCTCTGTCTGGGAGACTGTCTGTGTCTCAGTCTGTTTGGGTCTCTGTCTGGAAGACTGTCTGGGAGACTGTCTGTGTTTCTGTCTGTCTGTGTCTCTGTCTGGGTTTCAGTCTGGGAGACTGTCTGTGTCTCTGTCTAGGAGACTGTCTGTGTCTCTGTCTGGGAGACTGACTGTGTCTCTGTCTGCGTGGGTCTCTGTCTGAAAGACTGTCTGGGAGACTGTCTGTGTTTCTGTCTGTCTGGGCCTCTGTCTTTGAGACTGTCTTTGTCTCTGTCTGGGAGACTGTGTGGGTGTCTGTCTGGGAGACTGTCTGGGAGACTGTCTGGGAGACTGTCTGTGTCTCTGTCTGTCTGGGCCTCTGTCTTTCAGACTGTCTTTGTCTCTGTCTGGGAGACTGTGTGGGTCTCTGTCTGTCTGGGTCTCTGTCTGGAAGACTGTCTGGGATACTGTCTGTGTCTCTGTCTGTTTGGGTCTCTGGCTTTGAGACTGTCCTTGTCTCTGTCTGTGAGACTGCTGTCTGTCTGTCTGGGTCTCTGTCTGGAGAGACTGTCTGGGAGACTGTCTGTGTCTCTGTCTGTCTGGTTCTCTGTCTGGAGACTGTCTGGGAGACTGTCTGTGTCTCTGTCTGTGTGGGTCTCTGTCTGGGAGACTGTCTGTGTCTCTCTCCTGTCTGGGTCTCTGTCTGGGAGACTGTCTGGGGACTGTCTGTGTCTCTGTCTGTCTGTTTCTCTGTCTGGGAGACTGTCTGGGAGACTGTCTGTGTCTCTGTCTGTCTGGTTCTCTGTCTGGGAGACTGTCTGGGAGACTGTCTGTGTCTCTGTCTGTCTGGGTCTCTGTCTTTGTCTCTGTCTGGGAGACTGTCTGTGTCTCTGTTTATGTTGGTCTCTGTCTGGGAGACTGACTGTGTCTCTGCCTGTCTGGGTCTCTGTCTGGGAGACTGTCTGGGAGACTGTCTGTGTCTCTGTCTGTCTGGGTCTCTGTCTGGGAGACTGTCTGGGAGACTGTCTGTGTCTCTGTCTGTCTGGACCTCTGTCTTTCAGACTGTCTTTGTCTCTGTCTGGGAGACTGTGTGGGTCTCTCTCTGTCTGGGTCTCTGTCTGGAAGACTGTCTGGGATACTGTCTGTGTCTCTGTCTGTTTGGGTCTCTGGCTTTGAGACTGTCTTTGTCTCTGTCTGTCTGGGTCTCTGTCTGGAAGACTGCCTGGGAGACTGTCTGTGTGTCTGTCTGTCTCGGCCTCTGTCTTGAGACTGTCTTTGTCTCTGTCTGGGAGACTGTGTGGGTCTCTGTCTGGGAGACTGTCTAGGAGACTGACTGTGTCTCTGTCTGTCTGGGTCTCTGTCTGGAAGACTGTCTGGGAGACTGTCTGTGTCTCTGTCTGTCTGGGTCTCTGTCTTTGAGACTGTCTTTGTCTCTGTCTGGGAGACTGTCTGTGTCTCTGTCTGTGTGTGTCTCAGTCTGGGAGACTGTCTGGGTTTCTGTCTGGGAGACTGTTTTGTCTGTCTGGGAGACTGTCTGTGTCTCTGTCTGTCTGTGTCTCTGTCTGGGAGACTGTCTGGGAGACTGTCTGTGTCTCTGTCTGCGTGGTTCTCTGTCTGGGAGACTGTCTGGGAGACTGACTGTGTTTCTGTCTGTCTGGTTCTCTGTCTGGGAGACTGTCTGGGAGACTGTCTGTGTCTCTGTCTGTCTGGGCCTCTGTCTTTGAGACTGTCTTTGTCTCTGTCTGGGAGACTGTCTGTGTCTCTGTCTATGTGGGTCTCTGTCTGGGAGACTGACTGTGTCTCTGTCTGTCTGGGTCTCTGTCTGGGAGACTGTCTTGGAGACTGTCTGTGTCTCTGTCTGTCTGTTTCTCTGTCTGGGAGACTGTCTGGGAGACTGTCTGTGTTTCTGTCTGTCTGTTTCTCTGTCTGGGAGACTGTCTGGGAGACTGTCTGTGTCTCTGTCTGTCGTGGGTCTCTGTCTGGGAGACTGTCTGGGAGAATGACTGTGTCTCTGTCTGTCTGGGTCTCTGTCTGGCAGACTGTCTGGAAGACTGTCTGTGTCTCTGTCTGTCTGGGCCTCTGTCTTTGAGACTGTCTTTGTCTCTGTCTGGAGACTGTCTAGGAGACTGCTGTGTCTCTGTCTGTCTGGATCTCTGTCTGGAGAGACTGTCAGGGAGACTGTCTGTGTGTCTGTCTGTCTGGGTCTCTGTCTGTGTGGGTCTCTGTCTGTGAGACTGTCTGGGAGACTGTCTGTGTCTCTGTCTGTGTGTTTCTCTGTCTGGGAGACTGTCTGTGTCTCTGTCTGTGTGGGTCTCTGTCTGTGAGACTGTCTGGGAGACTGACTGTGTCTCTGTCTGTCTGGGTCTCTGTCTGGAAGACTGTCTGGGAGACTGTCTGTGTCTCTGTCTGTCTGTGTCTCTGTCTGGGTCTCTGTCTGGGAGACTGTCTGTGTCTCTGTCTGGGAGACTGTCTGTGTCTCTGTCTGGGAGACTGTCTGTGTCTCTGTCTGCGTGGGTCTCTGTCTGGGAGACTGTCTGGAGACTGACTGTGTCTCTGTCTGTCTGGGTCTCTGTCTGGAAGACTGTCTGGGAGACTGTCTGTGTCTCTGTCTGTCTGGGCCTCTGTCTTTGAGACTGTCTTTGTCTCTGTCTGGGAGACTGTCTGGGTCTCTGTCTGTCTGGGTCTCTGTCTGGAAGACTGTCTGGGAGACTGTCTGTGTCTCTGTCTGTTTGGGTCTCTGGCTTTGAGACTGTCTTTGTCTCTGTCTGTGAGACTGACTGTGTCTCTGTCTGTCTGGGTCTCTGTCTGGAAGACTGTCTGGGAGACTGTCTGTGTTTCTGTCTGTCTGGGCCTCTGTCTTTGAGACTGTCTTTGTCTCTGTCTGGGAGACTGTGTGGGTCTCTGTCTGGGAGACTGTCTAGGAGACTGACTGTGTCTCTGTCAATCTGGGTCTCTGTCTGGAAGACTGTCTGGGAGACTGTCTGTGTCTCTGTCTGTGTGTGACTCAGTCTGGGAGACTGTCTGGGTTTCTGTCACAGGAGACTGTCTTTGTCTCTGTCTGGGAGACTGTCTGTGTCTCTGTCTGTCTGTGTCTCTGTCTGGGAGACTGTCTGGGAGACTGTCTGTGTCTCTGTCTGCGTGGTTCTCTGTCTGGGAGACTGTCTGGGAGACTGACTGTGTTTCTGTCTGTCTGGTTCTCTGTCTGGGAGACTGTCTGGGACAGACTGTCTGTGTCTCTGTCTGTCTGGGCCTCTGTCTTTGAGACTGTCTTTGTCTCTGTCTGGGAGACTGTCTGTGTCTCTGTCTGTGTGGGTCTCTGTCTGGGAGACTGTCTGTGTCTCTGTCTGTCTGGGTCTCTGTCTGGGAGACTGTCTGGGAGACTGTCTGTGTCTCTGTCTGTCTGTTTCTCTGTCTGGGAGACTGTCTGGGAGACTGACTGTGTTTCTGTCTGTCTGGTTCTCTGTCTGGGAGACTGTCTGGGAGACTGTCTGTGTCTCTGTCTGTCTGGGTCTCTGTCTTTGTCTCTGTCTGGGAGACTGTCTGTGTCTCTGTCTATGTTGGTCTCTGTCTGGGAGACTGACTGTGTCTCTGCCTGTCTGGGTCTCTGTCTGGGAGACTGTCTGGGAGAATGACTGTGTCTCTGTCTGTCTGGGTCTCTGTCTGGGAGACTGTCTGGGAGACTGTCTGTGTCTCTGTCTGTCTGGGCCTCTGTCTTTCAGACTGTCTTTGTCTCTGTCTGGGAGACTGTGTGGGTCTCTCTCTGTCTGAGGTCTCTGTCTGGAGACTGTCTGGAGACTGTCTGTGTCTCTGTCTGTTTGGGTCTCTGTCTTTGAGACTGTCTGTGTCTCTGTCTGTCTGGGTCTCTGTCTGGAAGACTGTCTGGGAGACTGTCTGTGTCTCTGTCTGTCTGGGCCTCTGTCTTTGAGACTGTCTTTGTCTCTGTCTGGGAGACTGTGTGGGTCTCTGTCTGGGAGACTGTCTGGGGACTGACTGTGTCTCTGTCAATCTGGGTCTCTGTCTGGGAAGACTGTCTGGGAGACTGTCTGTGTCTCTGTCTGTTTGGGTCTCTGGCTTTGAGACTGTCTTTGTCTCTGTCTGGGAGACTGTCTGTGTCTCTGTCTGTGTGTGTCTCAGTCTGGGAGACTGTCTGGGTTTCTGTCTGGGAGACTGTTTTGTCTCTGTCTGGGAGACTGTGTGTCTCTGTCTGTCTGTGTCTCTGTCTGGGAGACTGTCTGGGGAGACTGTCTGTGTCTCTGTCTGCGTGGTTCTCTGTCTGGGAGACTGTCTGGGAGACTGTCTGTGTTTCTGTCTGTCTGGTTCTCTGTCTGGGAGACTGTCTGGGAGACTGTCTGTGTCTCTGTCTGTCTGGGCCTCTGTCTTTGAGACTGTCTTTGTCTCTGTCTGGGAGACTGTCTGTCTGTCTCTGTCTATGTGGGTCTCTGTCTGGGAGACTGTCTGTGTCTCTGTCTGTCTGGGTCTCTGTCTGGGAGACTGTCTTGGGAGACTGTCTGTGTCTCTGTCTGTCTGTTTCTCTGTCTGGAGACTGTCTGGGAGACTGTCTGTGTCTCTGTCTGTCTGTTTCTCTGTCTGGGAGACTGTCTGGGAGACTGTCTGTGTTTCTGTCTGCGTGGGTCTCTGTCTGGGAGACTGTCTGGGAGACTGACTGTGTCTCTGTCTGTCTGGGTCTCTGTCTGGCAGACTGTCTGGAAGACTGTCTGTGTCTCTGTCTGTCTGGGCCTCTGTCTTTGAGACTGTCTTTGTCTCTGTCTGGGAGACTGTCTAGGAGACTGACTGTGTCTCTGTCTGTCTGGATCTCTGTCTGGAAGACTGTCTGGAGACTGTCTGTGTGTCTGTCTGTCTGGGTCTCTGTCTGTGGAGTCTCTGTCTGTGAGACTGTCTGGGAGACTGTCTGTGTCTCTGTCTGTGTGTTTCTCTGTCTGGGAGACTGTCTGTGTCTCTGTCTGTGTGGGTCTCTGTCTGTGAGACTGTCTGGGAGACTGACTGTGTCTCTGTCTGTCTGGGTCTCTGTCTGGAAGACTGTCTGGGAGACTGTCTGTGTTTCTGTCTGTCTGTGTCTCTGTCTGGGTTTTAGTCTGGGAGACTGTCTGTGTCTCTGTCTGGGAGACTGTCTGTGTCTCTGTCTGGGAGACTGACTGTGTCTCTGTCTGCGTGGGTCTCTGTCTGGGAGACTGTCTGTGAGACTGTCTGTGTCTCTGTCTGTCTGGGTCTCTGTCTGGAAGACTGTCTGGGAGACTGTCTGTGTCTCTGTCTGTCTGGGCCTCTGTCTTTGAGACTGTCTTTGTCTCTGGGAGACTGTGGGTCTCTGTCTGTCTGGTCTCTGTCTGGAAGACTGTCTGGGAGACTGTCTGTGTCTCTGTCTGTTTGGGTCTCTGTCTTTGAGACTGTCTTTGTCTCTGTCTGTGAGACTGTCTGTGTCTCTGTCTGTCTGGAGTCTCTGTCTGGAAGACTGTCTGGGAGACTGTCTGTGTCTCTGTCTGTCTGGGCCTCTGTCTTTGAGACTGTCTTTGTCTCTGTCTGGGAGACTGTGTGGGTCTCTGTCTGGGAGACTGTCTGGGAGACTGTCTGTGTCTCTGTCAATCTGGGTCTCTGTCTGGAAGACTGTCTGGGAGACTGTCTGTGTCTCTGTCTGTGTGTGACTCAGTCTGGGAGACTGTCTGGGTTTCTGTCTGGGAGACTGTTTTGTCTCTGTCTGGGAGACTGTCTGTGTCTCTGTCTGTCTGTGTCTCTGTCTGGGAGACTGTCTGGGAGACTGTCTGTGTCTCTGTCTGCGTGGTTCTCTGTCTGGGAGACTGTCTGGGAGACTGTCTGTGTTTCTGTCTGTCTGGTTCTCTGTCTGGGAGACTGTCTGGGAGACTGTCTGTGTCTCTGTCTGTCTGGGCCTCTGTCTTTGAGACTGTCTTTGTCTCTGTCTGGGAGACTGTCTGTGTCTCTGTCTATGTGGGTCTCTGTCTGGGAGACTGACTGTGTCTCTGCCTGTCTGGGTCTCTGTCTGGGAGACTGTCTTGGAGACTGTCTGTGTCTCTGTCTGTCTGTTTCTCTGTCTGGGAGACTGTCTGGGAGACTGACTGTGTTTCTGTCTGTCTGGTTCTCTGTCTGGGAGACTGTCTGGGAGACTGTCTGTGTCTCTGTCTGTCTGGGCCTCTGTCTTTGAGACTGTCTTTGTCTCTGTCTGGGAGACTGTCTGTGTCTCTGTCTATGTGGGTCTCTGTCTGGGAGACTGACTGTGTCTCTGCCTGTCTGGGTCTCTGTCTGGGAGACTGTCTGGGAGAATGACTGTGTCTCTGTCTGTCTGGGTCTCTGTCTGGGAGACTGTCTGTGTCTCTGTCTGGGAGACTGTCTGTGTCTCTGTCTGTCTGGGCCTCTGTCTTTGAGACTGTCTTTGTCTCTGTCTGGGAGACTGTCTGTGTCTCTGTCTGTGTGGGTCTCAGTCTGGAAGACTGTCTGGGTTTCTGTCTGGGAGACTGTCTTTGTCTCTGTCTAGGAGACTGTCTGTGTCTCTGTCTGTGTTGGTTTCACTCCGGGAGACTGTCTGGGAGTCTGTCTGGGAGACTGTCTGGGAGACTGTCTGTGTCTCTGTCTGTCTGTGTCTCTGTCTGGGTCTCTGTCTGGGAGACTGTCTGTGTCTCTGTCTGTGTGGGTTTCAGTCTGGGAGACTGTCTGGGAGACAGTCTGCGAGACTGTCTGTGTCTCTGTCTGGGAGACTGTCTGTGTCTCTGTCTGTGTGTTTCTCTGTCTGGGAGACTGTCTGTGTCTCTGTCTGTGTGTTTCTCTGTCTGGGAGACTGTCTGTGTCTCTGTCTGTTTGGGTCTCTGTCTGGAAGACTGTCTGGGAGACTGTCTGTGTCTCTGTCTGGGTTTTACTCAGTCTGGGAGACTGTCTGTGTCTCTGTCTGGGAGACTGTCTGTGTCTCTGTCTGGGAGACTGTCTGTGTCTCTGTCTGTGGGTCTCTGTCTGGGAGACTGTCTGTGAGACTGTCTGTGTCTCTGTCTGTCTGGGTCTCTGTCTGGAAGACTGTCTGGGAGACTGTCTGTGTTTCTGTCTGTCTGGGCCTCTGTCTTTGAGACTGTCTTTGTCTCTGTCTGGGAGACTGTGTGGGTCTCTGTCTGGGAGACTGTCTGGGAGACTGTCTGTGTCTCTGTCTGTCTGGGCCTCTGTCTTTCAGACTGTCTTTGTCTCTGTCTGGGAGACTGTGTGGGTCTCTGTCTGTCTGGGTCTCTGTCTGGAAGACTGTCACAGGAGACTGTCTGTGTCTCTGTCTGTTTGGGTCTCTGGCTTTGAGACTGTCTTTGTCTCTGTCTGAGACTGTCTGTGTCTCTGTCTGTCTGGGTCTCTGTCTGGAAGACTGTCTGGGAGACTGTCTGTGTTTCTGTCTGTCTGGGTCTCTGTCTGGGAGACTGTCTTTGTCTCTGTCTGGGGACTGTGTGGTCTCTGTCTGGAGACTGTCTAGGAGACTGACTGTGTCTCTGTCTGTCTGGGTCTCTGTCTGGAGAGACTGTCTGGGAGACTGTCTGTGTCTCTGTCTGTTTGAGTCTCTGTCTTTGAGACTGTCTTTGTCTCTGTCTGGGAGACTGTCTGTGTCTCTGTCTGTGTGTGTCTCAGTCTGGGAGACTGTCTTTGTCTCTGTCTGGGAGACTGTCTGTGTCTCTGTCTGTCTGTGTCTCTGTCTGGGAGACTGTCTGGGAGACTGTCTGTGTCTCTGTCTGCTGTAGTTCTCTGTCTGGGAGACTGTCTGGGGAGACTGTCTGTGTTTCTGTCTGTCTGGTTCTCTGTCTGGGAGACTGTCTGGGAGACTGTCTGTGTCTCTGTCTGTCTGGGCCTCTGTCTGAGACTGTCTTTGTCTCTGTCTGGGAGACTGTCTGTGTCTCTGTCTGTGGTCTCTGTCTGGGAGACTGCTGTGTCTCTGTCTGTCTGGGTCTCTGTCTGGAGACTGTCTGGGAGCTGTCTGTGTCTCTGTCTGTCTGTTTCTCTGTCTGGGAGACTGTCTGGGAGACTGTCTGTGTCTCTGTCTGTCTGGTTCTCTGTCTGGAGACTGTCTGGGAGACTGTCTGTGTCTCTGTCTGCGTGGTTCTCTGTCTGGGAGACTGTCTGGGAGACTGTCTGTGTCTCTGTCTGTCTGGTTCTCTGTCTGGGAGACTGTCTGGGAGACTGTCTGTCTCTGTCTGTCTGGGCCTCTGTCTTTGAGACTGTCTTTGTCTCTGTCTGGGAGACTGTCTGTGTCTCTGTCTGTGTAGGTCTCTGTCTGGGAGACTGTCTGTGTCTCTGTCTGTCTGGGTCTCTGTCTGGAGACTGTCTGGGAGACTGTCTGTGTCTCTGTCTGTCTGTTTCTCTGTCTGGGAGACTGTCTGGGAGACTGACTGTGTCTCTGTCTGTCTGGTTCTCTGTCTGGGAGACTGTCTGGGAGACTGTCTGTGTCTCTGTCTGCTGGTTCTCTGTCTGGGAGACTGTCTGTGTCTCTGTCTGTCTGGTTCTCTGTCTGGGAGACTGTCTGGGAGACTGTCTGTGTCTCTGTCTGTCTGGGCCTCTGTCTTTGAGACTGTCTTTGTCTCTGTCTGGGAGACTGTCTGTGTCTCTGTCTCTGTTGGTCTCTGTCTGGGAGACTGTCTGTGTCTCTGTCTGTCTGGTCTCTGTCTGGGAGACTGTCTGGGAGACTGACTGTGTCTCTGTCTGTCTGGGTCTCTGTCTGGGAGACTGTCTGGGAGACTGTCTGTGTCTCTGTCTGTCTGGGCCTCTGTCTTTGAGACTGTCTTTGTCTCTGTCTGGGAGACTGTCTGTGTCTCTCTGTCTGTCTGGGTCTCTGTCTGGAGAGACTGTCTGGAGACTGTCTGTGTTTCTGTCTGTCTGGGCCTCTGTCTTTGAGACTGTCTTTGTCTCTGTCTGGGAGACTGTGTGGGTCTCTGTCTGGGAGACTGTCTGGAGACTGTCTGTGTCTCTGTCTGTCTGGGTCTCTGTCTGGAAGACTGTCTGGGAGACTGTCTGTGTCTCTGTCTGTCTGGTCTCTGTCTTTGAGACTGTCTTTGTCTCTGTCTGGGAGACTGTCTGTGTCTCTGTCTGTGTGTGTCTCTGTCTGGGAGACTGTCTGTGTCTCTGTCTGGTGGTTCTCTGTCTGGGAGACTGCTGTGTCTCTGTCTGTCTGGTTCTCTGTCTGGGAGACTGTCTGGAGACTGTCTGTGTCTCTGTCTGTCTGGGCCTCTGTCTTTGAGACTGTCTTTGTCTCTGTCTGGGAGACTGTCTGTGTCTCTGTCTGTGTGGGTCTCTGTCTGGGAGACTGTCTGTGTCTCTGTCTGTCTGGGTCTCTGTCTGGGAGACTGTCTGGGAGACTGTCTGTGTCTCTGTCTGTCTGGGTCTCTGTCTGGGAGACTGTCTGGGAGACTGTCTGTGTCTCTGTCTGTCTGGGCCTCTGTCTTTGAGACTGTCTTTGTCTCTGTCTGGGAGACTGTGTGGGTCTCTGTCTGTCTGGGTCTCTGTCTGGAAGACTGTCTGGGAGACTGTCTGTGTTTCTGTCTGTCTGGGCCTCTGTCTTTGAGACTGTCTTTGTCTCTGTCTGGGAGACTGTGTGGGTCTCTGTCTGGGAGACTGTCTAGGAGACTGTCTGTGTCTCTGTCTGTCTGGGTCTCTGTCTGGAAGACTGTCTGGGAGACTGTCTGTGTCTATGTCTGTTTGAGTCTCTGTCTTTGAGACTGTCTTTGTCTCTGTCTGGGAGACTGTCTGTGTCTCTGTCTGTGTGTGTCTCAGTCTGGGAGACTGTCTGGGTTTCTGTCTGGGAGACTGTTTTTGTCTCTGTCTGGGAGACTGTCTGTGTCTCTGTCTGTCTGTGTCTCTGTCTGGAGACTGTCTGGGAGACTGACTGTGTTTCTGTCTGTCTGGTTCTCTGTCTGGGAGACTGTCTGGGAGACTGTCTGTGTTTCTGTCTGTCTGGTTCTCTGTCTGGGAGACTGTCTGGGAGACTGTCTGTTTCTCTGTCTGGGAGACTGTCTGGGAGACTGTCTGTGTTTCTGTCTGCGTGGGTCTCTGTCTGGAGACTGTCTGGGAGACTGACTGTGTCTCTGTCTGTCTGGGTCTCTGTCTGGCAGACTGTCTGGAAGACTGTCTGTGTCTCTGTCTGTCTGGGCCTCTGTCTTTGAGACTGTCTTTGTCTCTGTCTGGGAGACTGTCTAGGAGACTGACTGTGTCTCTGTCTGTCTGGATCTCTGTCTGGAAGACTGTCAGGGAGACTGTCTGTGTGTCTGTCTGTCTGGGTCTCTGTCTGGGAGACTGTCTGTGTCTCTGTCTGTGTGGGTTTCAGTCTGGGAGACTGTCTGGGAGACAGTCTGCGAGACTGTCTGTGTCTCTGTCTGGGAGACTGTCTGTGTCTCTGTCTGTGTGTGTCTCTGTCTGGGAGACTGTCTGGGAGAATGACTGTGTCTCTGTCTGTCTGGGTCTCTGTCTGGCAGACTGTCTGGAAGACTGTCTGTGTCTCTGTCTGTCTGGGCCTCTGTCTTTGAGACTGTCTTTGTCTCTGTCTGGGAGACTGTCTAGGAGCTGACTGTGTCTCTGTCTGGAGACTGTCAGGAGACTGTCTGTGTGTCTGTCTGTCTGGGTCTCTGTCTGGGAGACTGTCTGTGTCTCTGTCTGTGTGGGTTTCAGTCTGGGAGACTGTCTGGGAGACAGTCTGCGAGACTGTCTGTGTCTCTGTCTGGGAGACTGTCTGTGTCTCTGTCTGTGTGTGTCTCTGTCTGGGATACTGTCTGGGAGACTGTCTGTGTCTCTGTCTGTCTGGGCCTCTGTCTTTGAGACTGTCTTTGTCTCTGTCTGGGAGACTGTCTATGTCTCCGTCTGTGTGGGTCTCAGTCTGGAAGATTGTCTGGGTTTCTGTCTGGGAGACTGTCTTTGTCTCTGTCTAGGGAGACTGTCTGTGTCTCTGTCTGTGTTGGTTTCCTCTGGAGACTGTCTGGGAGTCTGTCTGGGAGACTGTCTGTGTCTCTGTCTGTCTGTGTGTCTCTGTCTGGGTCTCTGTCTGGGAGACTGTCTGTGTCTCTGTCTGTGTGGGTTTCTGTCTGGGAGACTGTCTGGAGACTGTCTGTGAGACTGTCTGTGTCTCTGTCTGGGAGACTGTCTGTGTCTCTGTCTGTGTGTTTCTCTGTCTGGGAGACTGTCTGTGTCTCTGTCTAGGAGACTGTCTGTGTCTCTGTCTGTGTTGGTTTCACTCCGGGAGACTGTCTGGGAGTCTGTCTGGGAGACTGTCTGTGTCTCTGTCTGTCTGTGTCTCTGTCTGGGTCTCTGTCTGGGAGACTGTCTGTGTCTCTGTCTGTGTGGGTTTCAGTCTGGGAGACTGTCTGGGAGACAGTCTGCGAGACTGTCTGTGTCTCTGTCTGGGAGACTGTCTGTGTCTCTGTCTGTGTGTGTCTCTGTCTGGGAGACTGTCTGGGAGAATGACTGTGTATCTGTCTGTCTAGGTCTCTGTCTGGCAGACTGTCTGGAAGACTGTCTGTGTCTCTGTCTGTCTGGGCCTCTGTCTTTGAGACTGTCTTTGTCTCTGTCTGGGAGACTGTCTAGGAGACTGACTGTGTCTCTGTCTGGAAGACTGTCAGGGAGACTGTCTGTGTGTCTGTCTGTCTGGGTCTCTGTCTGGGAGACTGTCTGTGTCTCTGTCTGTGTGAGGTTTCAGTCTGGGAGACTGTCTGGAGACTGTCTGGGAGACTGTCTGTGTCTGTCTGGGAGACTGTCTGGTCTCTGTCTGTGTGGGTTCTGTCTGGGAGACTGTCTGGAGACTGTCTGTGCTTCTGTCTGTGTCTCTGTCTGGGAGACTGTCTGTGTCTCTGTCTGTGTGTCTCATGTCTGGGAGACTGTCTGGGAGACTGTCTGTGTCTCTGTCTGTCTGGGCTCTGTCTTTGAGACTGTCTTTGTCTCTGTCTGGGAGACTGTCTGTGTCTCTGTCTGTGTGGGTCTCATGTCTGGGAGGTGTCTGGGTTTCTGTCTGGAGACTGTCTTTGTCTCTGTCTGGAGACTGTCTGTGTCTCTGTCTGTGTGTGTCTCTGTCTGGGAGACTGTCTGGGAGACTGTCTGTGTCTCTGTCTGTCTGGGTCTCTGTCTGGAGACTGTCTGGGAGACTGTCTGTGTCTCTGTCTGTCTGGGCCTCTGTCTTTGAGACTGTCTTTGTCTCTGTCTGGGAGACTGTCTGGGAGCTGTCTGCTGTCTCTGTCTGGAAGACTGTCTGGGAGACTGTCTGTGTCTCTGTCTGTCTGGGTCTCTGTCTGGAGACTGTCTGTGTCTCTGTCTGTGTGGGTCTCTGTCTGGGAGACTGTCTGGGAGACTGTCTGTGAGACTGTCTGTGTCTCTGTCTGGGAGACTGTCTGTGTCTCTGTCTGTGTGGTTTCTGTCTGGGAGACTGTCTGGGAGACTGTCTGTGAGACTGTCTGTGTCTCTGTCTGGGAGACTGTCTGTGTCTCTGTCTGTGTGTGTCTCTTCTGGGAGACTGTCTGGGAGACTGTCTGTGTCTCTGTCTGTCTGGGCCTCTGTCTTTGAGACTGTCTTTGTCTCTGTCTGGGAGACTGTCTGTGTCTCTGTCTGTGTGGAGTCTCTGTCTGGAAGACTGTCTGGGTTTCTGTCTGGGAGACTGTCTTTGTCTCTGTCTGGGAGACTGTCTGTGTCTCTGTCTGTGTGGTCTCAGTCTGGAAGACTGTCTGAGGTTTCTGTCTGGGAGACTGTCTTTGTCTCTGTCTAGGAGACTGTCTGTGTCTCTGTCTGTGTTGGTTTCACTCTGGGAGACTGTCTGGGAGTCTGTCTGGGAGACTGTCTGGGAGACTGTCTGTGTCTCTGTCTGTCTGTGTCTCTGTCTGGGTTTCTGTCTGGGAGACTGTCTGTGTCTCTGTCTGGGAGACTGTCTGTCTCTGTCTGCGTGGCTCTCTGTCTGGGAGACTGTCTGTGAGACTGTCTGTGTCTCTGTCTGTCTGGGTCTCTGTCTGGAAGACTGTCTGGGAGACTGTCTGTGTTCTGTCTGTCTGGGCCTCTGTCTTTGAGACTGTCTTTGTCTCTGTCTGGGAGACTGTGTGGGTCTCTGTCTGGGAGACTGTCTGGGAGACTGTCTGTGTCTCTGTCTGTCTGGGCCTCTGTCTTTCAGACTGTCTTTGTCTCTGTCTGGGAGACTGTGTGGGTCTCTGTCTGTCTGGGTCTCTGTCTGGAAGACTGTCTGGGAGACTGTCTGTGTCTCTGTCTGTTTGGGTCTCTGTCTTTGAGACTGTCTTTGTCTCTGTCTGTGAGACTGTCTGTGTCTCTGTCTGTCTGGGTCTCTGTCTGGAAGACTGTCTGGGAGACTGTCTGTGTTTCTGTCTGTCTGGGCCTCTGTCTTTGAGACTGTCTTTGTCTCTGTCTGGGAGACTGTGTAGGTCTCTGTCTGGGAGACTGTGTGGGTCTCTGTCTGGGAGACTGTCTAGGAGACTGACTGTGTCTCTGTCTGTCTGGGTCTCTGTCTGGAAGACTGTCTGGGAGACTGTCTGTGTCTCTGTCTGTGTGTGACTCAGTCTGGGAGACTGTCTGGGTTTCTGTCTGGGAGACTGTTTTTGTCTCTGTCTGGGAGACTGTCTGTGTCTCTGTCTGTCTGTGTCTCTGTCTGGGAGACTGTCTGGGAGACTGTCTGTGTCTCTGTCTGCGTGGTTTCTGTCTGGGAGACTGTCTGGGAGACTGTCTGTGTTTCTGTCTGTCTGGTTCTCTGTCTGGGAGACTGTCTGGGAGACTGTCTGTGTCTCTGTCTGTCTGGGCCTCTGTCTTTGAGACTGTCTTTGTCTCTGTCTGGGAGACTGTCTGTGTCTCTGTCTATGTGGGTCTCTGTCTGGGAGACTGTCTGTGTCTCTGTCTGTCTGGGTCTCTGTCTGGGAGACTGTCTTGGAGACTGTCTGTGTCTCTGTCTGTCTGTTCTCTGTCTGGGAGACTGTCTGGGAGCTGTCTGTGTTTCTGTCTGTCTGGTTCTCTGTCTGGGAGACTGTCTGGGAGACTGTCTGTGTCTCTGTCTGTCTGGGTCTCTGTCTGGAGACTGTCTGGAGACTGTCTGTGTCTCTGTCTGTCTGTTTCTCTGTCTGGGAGACTGTCTGGGAGACTGACTGTGTTTCTGTCTGTCTGGTTCTCTGTCTTTGTCTCTGTCTGGGAGACTGTCTGTGTCTCTGTCTGTGTTGGTTTCTGTCTGGAGACTGTCTGGGAGTCTTTCTGGGAGACTGTCTGTGTCTCTGTCTGTCTGTGTCTCTGTCTGGGTCTCTGTCTGGGAGACTGTCTGTGTCTCTGTCTGTGTGGGTTTCAGTCTGGGAGACTGTCTGGGAGACTGTCTGCGAGACTGTCTGTGTCTCTGTCTGGGAGACTGTCTGTGTCTCTGTCTGTGTGGGTCTCAGTCTGGGAGACTGTCTGGGTTTCTGTCTGGAGACTGTTTTTGTCTCTGTCTGGGAGACTGTCTGTGTCTCTGTCTGTCTGGGTCTCTGTCTGGGAGACTGTCTGGGAGACTGTCTGTGTCTCTGTCTGTCTGTTTCTCTGTCTGGGAGACTGTCTGGGAGACTGCTGTGTTCTGTCTGTCTGGTTCTCTGTCTGGGAGACTGTCTGGGAGACTGTCTGTGTCTCTGTCTGTCTGGGCCTCTGTCTTTGAGACTGTCTTTGTCTCTGTCTGGGAGACTGTCTGTGTCTCTGTCTATGTGGAGTCTCTGTCTGGAGACTGACTGTGTCTCTGCTGTCTGGGAGGCTGTCTGGGAGACTGACTGTGTCTCTGTCTGTCTGGGTCTCTGTCTGGGAGACTGTCTGGGAGACTGTCTGTGTCTCTGTCTGGGAGACTGTCTGTGTCTCTGTCTGTCTGGGCCTCTGTCTTTGAGACTGTCTTTGTCTCTGTCTGGGAGACTGTCTGTGTCTCTGTCTGTGTGGGTCTCTGTCTGGGAGACTGTCTGGGTTTCTGTCTGGGAGACTGTCTTTGTCTCTGTCTAGGAGACTGTCTGTGTCTCTGTCTGTTGGTTTCACTCTGGGAGACTGTCTGTCTGAGTCTGTCTGGAGACTGTAGGAGACTGTCTGTGTCTCTGTCTGTCTGTGTCTCTGTCTGGGTCTCTGTCTGGGAGACTGTCTGTGTCTCTGTCTGTGTGGGTTTCAGTCTGGGAGACTGTCTGGGAGACAGTCTGCGAGACTGTCTGTGTCTCTGTCTGGGAGACTGTCTGTGTCTCTGTCTGTGTGTTTCTCTGTCTGGGAGACTGTCTGTGTCTCTGTCTGTGTGTTTCTCTGTCTGGGAGACTGTCTGTGTCTCTGTCTGTCTGTGGGTCTCTGTCTGTGAGACTGTCTGGTAGACTGACTGTGTCTCTGTCTGTTTGGGTCTCTGTCTGGAAGACTGTCTGGGAGACTGTCTGTGTTTCTGTCTGTCTGTGTCTCTGTCTGGGTTTCTGTCTGGGAGACTGTCTGTGTCTCTGTCTGGGAGACTGTCTGTGTCTCTGTCTGGGAGACTGTCTGTGTCTCTGTCTGCGTGGGTCTCTGTCTGGGAGACTGTCTGTGAGACTGACTGTGTCTCTGTCTGTCTGGGTCTCTGTCTGGAAGACTGTCTGGGAGACTGTCTGTGTTTGTCTGTCTGGGCCTCTGTCTTTGAGACTGTCTTTGTCTCTGTCTGGGAGACTGTGTGGGTCTCTGTCTGGGAGACTGTCTGTGTCTCTGTCTGTCTGGGCCTCTGTCTTTCAGACTGTCTTTGTCTCTGTCTGGGAGACTGTCTGTGTCTCTGTCTGTCTGGGTCTCTGTCTGGGAGACTGTCTGGGAGACTGTCTGTGTCTCTGTCTGTCTGGGTCTCTGGCTTTGAGACTGTCTTTGTCTCTGTCTGTGAGACTGACTGTGTCTCTGTCTGTCTGGGTCTCTGTCTGGAAGACTGTCTGGGAGACTGTCTGTGTGTCTGTCTGTCTCGGCCTCTGTCTTTGAGACTGTCTTTGTCTCTGTCTGGGAGACTGTGTGGGTCTCTGTCTGGGAGACTGTCTGTCTGGGAGACTGTCTGTGTCTCTGTCTGTCTGGGTCTCTGTCTGGGAGACTGTCTTTGTCTCTGTCTGGGAGACTGTCTGTGTCTCTGTCTGTCTGTGTCTCTGTCTGGGAGACTGTCTGGGAGACTGTCTGTGTCTCTGTCTGTGGTTCTCTGTCTGGGAGACTGTCTGGGAGACTGACTGTGTCTCTGTCTGTCTGGTTCTCTGTCTGGAGACTGTCTGGAGACTGTCTGTGTCTCTGTCTGTCTGGGCCTCTGTCTTTGAGACTGTCTTTGTCTCTGTCTGGGAGACTGTCTGTGTCTCTGTCTGTGTGGGTCTCTGTCTGGGGAGACTGTCTGTGTCTCTGTCTGTCTGTCTCTGTCTGGGAGACTGTCTGGGAGACTGTCTGTGTCTCTGTCTGTCTGTTTCTCTGTCTGGGAGACTGTCTGGGTTTCTGTCTGGGAGACTGTTTTGTCTCTGTCTGGGAGACTGTGTCTCTGTCTGTCTGTGTCTGTCTCTGGGAGACTGTCTGAGACTGTCTGTGTCTCTGTCTGCGTGGTTCTCTGTCTGAGGAGACTGTCTGGGAGACTGACTGTGTTTCTGTCTGTCTGGTTCTCTGTCTGGGAGACTGTCTGGGAGACTGTCTGTGTCTCTGTCTGTCTGGGCCTCTGTCTTTGAGACTGTCTTTGTCTCTGTCTGGGAGACTGTCTGTGTCTCTGTCTATGTAGGTCTCTGTCTGGGAGACTGTCTGTGTCTCTGTCTGTCTGGGTCTCTGTCTGGGAGACTGTCTTGGAGACTGTCTGTGTCTCTGTCTGTCTGTTTCTCTGTCTGGGAGACTGTCTGGGAGACTGTCTGTGTCTCTGTCTGTCTGGTTCTCTGTCTGGGAGACTGTCTGGGAGACTGTCTGTTTCTCTGTCTGGGAGACTGTCTGGGAGACTGTCTGTGTCTCTGTCTGTGTGGTCTCTGTCTGAGGAGACTGTCTGGGAGAATGACTGTGTCTCTGTCTGTCTGGGTCTCTGTCTGGCAGACTGTCTGGAGAGACTGTCTGTGTCTCTGTCTGTCTGGGCCTCTGTCTTTGAGACTGTCTTTGTCTCTGTCTGGGAGACTGTCTGGAGACTGTCTGTGTCTCTGTCTGGAAGACTGTCTGGGAGACTGTCTGTGTCTCTGTCTGTCTGGGTCTCTGTCTGGGAGACTGTCTGTGTCTCTGTCTGTGTGGGTTTCTGTCTGGGAGACTGTCTGGGAGACTGTCTGCGAGACTGTCTGTGTCTCTGTCTGGGAGACTGTCTGTGTCTCTGTCTGTGTGTGTCTCTGTCTGGGAGACTGTCTGGGAGAATGACTGTGTCTCTGTCTGTCTGAGTCTCTGTCTGGCAGACTGTCTGGGAGACTGTCTGTGTCTCTGTCTGTCTGGGCCTCTGTCTTTGAGACTGTCTTTGTCTCTGTCTGGGAGACTGTCTGGAGACTGTCTGTGTCTCTGTCTGGGAGACTGTCAGGAGACTGTCTGTGTGTCTGTCTGTCTGGGTCTCTGTCTGGAGACTGTCTGTGTCTCTGTCTGTGTGGGTTCTGTCTGGGAGACTGTGGAGACTGTCTGTGACTGTCTGTGTCTCTGTCTGGGAGACTGTCTGTGTCTCTGTCTGTCTGGGTCTCTGTCTTTGAGACTGTCTTTGTCTCTGTCTGGGAGACTGTCTGTGTCTCTGTCTGTGTGGGTCTCTGTCTGAAGACTGTCTGGGCCTCTGTCTTGAGACTGTCTTTGTCTCTGTCTGGGAGACTGTCTGGAGACTGTCTGTGTCTCTGTCTGGAAGACTGTCTGGAGACTGTCTGTCTGTGTCTCTGTCTGGGTCTCTGTCTGGGAGACTGTCTGTGTCTCTGTCTGTGTGGGTTTCAGTCTGGGAGACTGTCTGGGAGACTGTCTGCGAGACTGTCTGTGTCTCTGTCTGGGAGACTGTCTGTGTCTCTGTCTGTCTGGGTCTATGACTGGGAGACTGTCTGTGTCTCTGTCTGGGAGACTGTCTGTGTCTCTGTCTGTGTTGGTTTCTCTCCGGGAGACTGTCTGGGAGACTGTCTGGGAGACTGTCTGTGTCTCTGTCTGTCTGTGTCTCTGTCTGGGTCTCTGTCTGGGAGACTGTCTGTGTCTCTGTCTGTGTGGGTTTCAGTCTGGGAGACTGTCTGGGAGACTGTCTGCGAGACTGTCTGTGTCTCTGTCTGGGAGACTGTCTGTGTCTCTGTCTGTGTGGGTCTCTGTCTGGGAGACTGTCTGGGAGACTGTCTGTGTCTCTGTCTGTCTGGGCCTCTGTCTTTGAGACTGTCTTTGTCTCTGTCTGGGAGAATGTGTGGGTCTCTGTCTGGGAGACTGTCTGGGAGACTGTCTGTGTCTCTGTCTGTGTGGGCCTCTGTCTTTGAGACTGTCTTTGTCTCTGTCTGGGAGACTGTCTGTGTCTCTGTCTGTCTGGGTCTCTGTCTGGAGAGACTGTCTGGGAGACTGTCTGTGTCTCTGTCTGTCTGGGTCTCTGGCTTTGAGACTGTCTTTGTCTCTGTCTGTGAGACTGACTGTGTCTCTGTCTGTCTGGGTTTCTGTCTGGGAGACTGTCTTTGTCTCTGTCTGGGAGACTGTCTGTGTCTCTGTCTGTGTGGGTCTCTGTCTGGAAGACTGTCTGGGTTTCTGTCTGGGAGACTGTCTTTGTCTCTGTCTAGGAGACTGTCTGTGTCTCTGTCTGTGTTGGTTTCACTCCGGGAGACTGTCTGGGAGTCTGTCTGGGAGACTGTCTGGGAGACTGTCTGTGTCTCTGTCTGTCTGTGTCTCTGTCTGGGTTTCTGTCTGGGAGACTGTCTGTGTCTCTGTCTGGGAGACTGTCTGTGTCTCTGTCTGCGTGGCTCTCTGTCTGGGAGACTGTCTGTGAGACTGACTGTGTCTCTGTCTGTCTGGGTCTCTGTCTGGAAGACTGTCTGGGAGACTGTCTGTGTTCCTGTCTGTCTGGGCCTCTGTCTTTGAGACTGTCTTTGTCTCTGTCTGGGAGACTGTGTGGGTCTCTGTCTGGGAGACTGTCTGGGAGACTGTCTGTGTCTCTGTCTGTCTGGGCCTCTGTCTTTCAGACTGTCTTTGTCTCTGTCTGGGAGACTGTGTGGGTCTCTGTCTGTCTGGGTCTCTGTCTGGAAGACTGTCTGGGAGACTGTCTGTGTCTCTGTCTGTTTGGGTCTCTGGCTTTGAGACTGTCTTTGTCTCTGTCTGGGAGACTGTCTGTGTCTCTGTCTGTCTGGGTCTCTGTCTGGAAGACTGTCTGGGAGACTGTCTGTGTTTCTGTCTGTCTGGGCCTCTGTCTTTGAGACTGTCTTTGTCTCTGTCTGGGAGACTGTGTAGGTCTCTGTCTGGGAGACTGTGTGGGTCTCTGTCTGGGGAGACTGTCTAGAGACTGACTGTGTCTCTGTCTATCTGGGTCTCTGTCTGGAAGACTGTCTGGGAGACTGTCTGTGTCTCTGTCTGTGTGTGTCTCAGTCTGGGAGACTGTCTGGGTTTCTGTCTGGGAGACTGTTTTTGTCTCTGTCTGGGAGACTGTCTGTGTCTCTGTCTGTCTGTGTCTCTGTCTGGGAGACTGTCTGGGAGACTGTCTGTGTCTCTGTCTGCGTGGTTTTCTGTCTGGGAGACTGTCTGGGAGACTGACTGTGTTTCTGTCTGTCTGGTTCTCTGTCTGGGAGACTGTCTGTGTCTCTGTCTGTCTGGGCCTCTGTCTTTGAGACTGTCTTTGTCTCTGTCTGGGAGACTGTCTGTGTCTCTGTCTGTGTGGGTCTCTGTCTGGGAGACTGACTGTGTCTCTGTCTGTCTGGGTCTCTGTCTGGGAGACTGTCTGGGAGACTGTCTGTGTCTCTGTCTGTCTGTTTCTCTGTCTGGGAGACTGTCTGGGAGACTGTCTGTGTTTCTGTCTGTCTGGTTCTCTGTCTGGGAGACTGTCTGGGAGACTGTCTGTGTCTCTGTCTGTCTGGGTCTCTGTCTGGAGACTGTCTGGGAGACTGTCTGTGTCTCTGTCTGTCTGTTTCTCTGTCTGGGAGACTGTCTGGGAGACTGACTGTGTCTCTGTCTGTCTGGTTCTCTGTCTGGGAGACTGTCTGGGAGACTGTCTGTGTCTCTGTCTGTCTGGGCCTCTGTCTTTGGGAGCTGTCTTTGTCTCTGTCTGGGAGACTGTCTGTGTCTCTGTCTGTGTTGGTCTCCTCTCGGGACTGTCTGGAGTCTGTCTGGGAGACTGTCTGTGTCTCTGTCTGTCTGTGTCTCTGTCTGGAGTCTCTGTCTGGGAGACTGTCTGTGTCTCTGTCTGTGTGGGTCTCTGTCTGGGAGACTGTCTGGGAGACTGTCTGCGAGACTGTCTGTGTCTCTGTCTGGGAGACTGTCTGTGTCTCTGTCTGTGTGGGTCTCTGTCTGGGAGACTGTCTGGGTTTCTGTCTGGGAGACTGTCTTTGTCTCTGTCTGGGAGACTGTCTGTGTCTCTGTCTGTCTGGGTCTCTGTCTGGGAGACTGTCTGGGAGACTGTCTGTGTCTCTGTCTGTCTGTTTCTCTGTCTGGGAGACTGTCTGGGAGACTGACTGTGTTTCTGTCTGTCTGGTTCTCTGTCTGGAGACTGTCTGGGAGACTGTCTGTGTCTCTGTCTGTCTGGGCCTCTGTCTTTGAGACTGTCTTTGTCTCTGTCTGGGAGACTGTCTGTGTCTCTGTTTATGTGGGTCTCTGTCTGGGAGACTGACTGTGTCTCTGCCTGTCTGGGAGACTGTCTGGGAGAATGACTGTGTCTCTGTCTGTCTGGGTCTCTGTCTGGGAGACTGTCTGGGAGACTGTCTGTGTCTCTGTCTGGGAGACTGTCTGTGTCTCTGTCTGTCTGGGCCTCTGTCTTTGAGACTGTCTTTGTCTCTGTCTGGGAGACTGTCTGTGTCTCCGTCTGTGTGGGTCTCAGTCTGGAAGACTGTCTGGGTTTCTGTCTGGGAGACTGTCTTTGTCTCTGTCTGGGAGACTGTCTGTGTCTCTGTCTGTGTTGGTTTCACTCTGGGAGACTGTCTGGGAGTCTGTCTGGGAGACTGTCTGGGAGACTGTCTGTGTCTCTGTCTGTCTGTGTCTCTGTCTGGGTCTCTGTCTGGGAGACTGTCTGTGTCTCTGTCTGTGTGGGTTTCAGTCTGGGAGACTGTCTGGGAGACAGTCTGGGAGACTGTCTGTGTCTCTGTCTGGGAGACTGTCTGTGTCTCTGTCTGTGTGTTTCTCTGTCTGGGAGACTGTCTGTGTCTCTGTCTGTGTGGGTCTCTGTCTGTGAGACTGTCTGGTAGACTGTCTGTGTCTCAGTCTGTTTGGGTCTCTGTCTGGAAGACTGTCTGGGAGACTGTCTGTGTCTCTGTCTGTCTGTGTCTCTGTCTGGGTTTCTGTCTGGGAGACTGTCTGTGTCTCTGTCTGGGAGACTGTCTGTGTCTCTGTCTGGGAGACTGTCTGTGTCTCTGTCTGCGTGGGTCTCTGTCTGGAGAACTGTCTGTGAGACTGACTGTGTCTCTGTCTGTCTGGGTCTCTGTCTGGAAGACTGTCTGGGAGACTGTCTGTGTTTCTGTCTGTCTGGGCCTCTGTCTTTGAGACTGTCTTTGTCTCTGTCTGGGAGACTGTGTGGGTCTCTGTCTGGGAGACTGTCTGTGTCTCTGTCTGTCTGGGCCTCTGTCTTTCAGACTGTCTTTGTCTCTGTCTGGGAGACTGTCTGGTCTCTGTCTGTCTGGGTCTCTGTCTGGAAGACTGTCTGAGGAGACTGTCTGTGTCTCTGTCTGTTTGGGTCTCTGTCTTTGAGACTGTCTTTGTCTCTGTCTGGGAGACTGTCTGTGTCTCTGTCTGTCTGGGTCTCTGTCTGGGAGACTGTCTGGGAGACTGTCTGTGTCTCTGTCTGTCTGGGCCTCTGTCTTTGAGACTGTCTTTGTCTCTGTCTGGGAGACTGTGTGGGTCTCTGTCTGGGAGACTGTCTAGGAGACTGTCTGTGTCTCTGTCTGTCTGGGTCTCTGTCTGGGAGACTGTCTTGTCTCTGTCTGGGAGACTGTCTGTGTCTCTGTCTGTCTGTCTCTGTCTGGGAGACTGTCTGGGAGACTGTCTGTGTCTCTGTCTGTGTGGTTCTCTGTCTGGGAGACTGTCTGGGAGACTGTCTGTGTTTCTGTCTGTCTGGTTCTCTGTCTGGGAGACTGTCTGGACAGACTGTCTGTGTCTCTGTCTGTCTGGGCCTCTGTCTTTGAGACTGTCTTTGTCTCTGTCTGGGAGACTGTCTGTGTCTCTGTCTATGGAGTCTCTGTCTGGGAGACTGGCTGTGTCTCTGTCTGTCTGGGTCTCTGTCTGGGAGACTGTCTGGGAGACTGTCTGTGTCTCTGTCTGTCTGTTCTCTCTGTCTGGGAGACTGTCTGTGTCTCTGTCTGTGTGTGTCTCTGTCTGGGAGACTGTCTGGAGTCTCTGTCTGGGAGACTGTCTTTGTCTCTGTCTGGGAGACTGTGTCTCTGTCTGTCTGTGTCTCTGTCTGGGAGACTGTCTGAGGAGACTGTCTGTGTCTCTGTCTGCGTGGTTCTCTGTCTGGGAGACTGTCTGGGAGACTGTCTGTGTCTCTGTCTGTCTGGTTTCTCTGTCTGGGAGACTGTCTGGGAGACTGTCTGTGTGTCTCTGTCTGTCTGGGCCTCTGTCTTTGAGACTGTCTTTGTCTCTGTCTGGGAGACTGTCTGGAGACTGTCTGTGTCTCTGTCTGGAAGACTGTCTGGAGACTGTCTGTCTGTGTCTCTGTCTGGGAGACTGTCTGTGTCTCTGTCTGTGTGACTCAGTCTGGGAGACTGTCTGGGTTTCTGTCTGGGAGACTGTCTTTGTCTCTGTCTGGGAGACTGTCTGTGTCTCTGTCTGTCTGTGTCTCTGTCTGGGAGACTGTCTGGGAGACTGTCTGTGTCTCTGTCTGTGGTTCTCTGTCTGGGAGACTGTCTGGGAGACTGTCTGTGTCTCTGTCTGTCTGGTTCTCTGTCTGGGAGACTGTCTGGTCTCTGACTGTCTGTGTCTCTGTCTGTCTGGGCCTCTGTCTTTGAGACTGTCTTGTCTCTCTGTCTGGAGACTGTCTGTGTCTCTGTCTGTGTGGGTCTCTGTCTGGGAGACTGTCTGTGTCTCTGTCTGTCTGGTCTCTGTCTGGGAGACTGTCTGGGAGACTGTCTGTGTCTCTGTCTGTCTGTTTCTCTGTCTGGGAGACTGTCTGGGAGACTGTCTGTGTCTCTGTCTGTCTGGTTCTCTGTCTGGAAGACTGTCTGGGAGACTGTCTGTGTCTCTGTCTGTCTGGGCCTCTGTCTTTGAGACTGTCTTTGTCTCTCTCTGGGAGACTGTCTGGAGACTGTCTGTGTCTCTGTCTGGAAGACTGTCTGGAGACTGTCTGTCTGTGTCTCTGTCTGGAGTCTCTGTCTGGAGACTGTCTGTGTCTCTGTCTGTGTGTGTCTCTGTCTGGGGAGACTGTCTGAGTTTCTGTCTGAGGAGACTGTCTTTGTCTCTGTCTGGGAGACTGTCTGTGTCTCTGTCTGTCTGTGTCTCTGTCTGGGAGACTGTCTAGGAGACTGTCTGTGTCTCTGTCTGTGTTCTCTGTCTGGGAGACTGTCTGGGAGACTGTCTGTGTCTCTGTCTGTCTGGTTCTCTGTCTGGGAGACTGTCTGGACACAGACAGTCTGTGTCTCTGTCTGTCTGGGCCTCTGTCTTTGAGACTGTCTTTGTCTCTGTCTGGGAGACTGTCTGTGTCTCTGTCTGTGCTGGGTCTCTGTCTGGGGAGACTGTCTGTGTCTCTGCTGTCTGGGTCTCTGTCACAGGAGACTGTCTGGAGACTGTCTGTGTCTCTGTCTGTCTGTTTCTCTGTCTGGAGACTGTCTGGGAGACTGACTGTGTTTCTGTCTGTCTGGTTCTCTGTCTGGGAGACTGTCTGGGAGACTGTCTGTGTCTCTGTCTGTCTGGGCCTCTGTCTTTGAGACTGTCTTTGTCTCTGTCTGGGAGACTGTCTGTGTCTCTCTGTCTATGTAGGTCTCTGTCTGGGAGACTGTCTGTCTCTGTCTGTCTGGGTCTCTGTCTGGGAGACTGTCTGGGAGACTGACTGTGTCTCTGTCTGTCTGGGTCTCTGTCTGGGAGACTGTCTGGGAGACTGTCTGTGTCTCTGTCTGGGAGACTGTCTGTGTCTCTGTCTGTCTGGGCCTCTGTCTTTGAGACTGTCTTTGTCTCTGTCTGGGAGACTGTCTGTGTCTCTGTCTGTGTGGTCTCAGTCTGGAAGACTGTCTAGGTTTCTGTCTGGGAGACTGTCTTTGTCTCTGTCTAGGAGACTGTCTGTGTCTCTGTCTGTGTTGGTTTCACTCCGGGAGACTGTCTGGGAGTCTGTCTGGGAGACTGTCTGGGAGACTGTCTGTGTCTCTGTCTGTCTGTGTCTCTGTCTGGGTCTCTGTCTGGGAGACTGTCTGTGTCTCTGTCTGTGTGGGTCTCTGTCTGGGGACTGTCTGGGAGACTGTCTGGGCTGTCTGGGAGACTGTCTGTCGAGACTGTCTGTGTCTCTGTCTGGGAGACTGTCTGTCTCTGTCTGTGTGTTTCTCTGTCTGGGAGACTGTCTGTGTCTCTGTCTGTGTGTTTCTCTGTCTGGGAGACTGTCTGTGTCTCTGTCTGTGTGTTTCTCTGTCTGGAGACTGTCTGTGTCTCTGTCTGTGTGGGTCTCTGTCTGGAGACTGTCTGGTAGACTGTCTGTGTCTCTGTCTGTTGGAGTCTCTGTCTGGAGAGACTGTCACAGGAGACTGTCTGTGTCTCTGTCTGTCTGTGTCTCTGTCTGGGTTTCTGTCTGGGAGACTGTCTGTGTCTCTGTCTGGGAGACTGTCTGTGTCTCTGTCTGGGAGACTGTCTGTGTCTCTGTCTGTGTGGGTCTCTGTCTGGGAGACTGTCTGTGAGACTGTCTGTGTCTCTGTCTGTCTGGGTCTCTGTCTGGGAGACTGTCTGGGAGACTGTCTGTGTTTCTGTCTGTCTGGGCCTCTGTCTTTGAGACTGTCTTTGTCTCTGTCTGGGAGACTGTCTGGGTCTCTGTCTGGGAGACTGTCTGTGTCTCTGTCTGTCTGGGCCTCTGTCTTTCAGACTGTCTTTGTCTCTGTCTGGGAGACTGTGTGGTCTCTGTCTGTCTGGGTCTGTCTCTGGAAGACTGTCTGGGGAGACTGTCTGTGTCTCTGTCTGTTTGGGTCTCTGTCTTTGAGACTGTCTTTGTCTCTGTCTGTGAGACTGCTGTGTCTCTCTGTCTGTCTGGGTCTCTGTCTGGAAGACTGTCTGGGAGACTGTCTGTGTTTCTGTCTGTCTGGGCCTCTGTCTTTGAGACTGTCTTTGTCTCTGTCTGGGGAGACTGTGGGTCTCTGTCTGGGAGACTGTCTAGGAGACTGACTGTGTCTCTGTGTCTGGGTCTCTGTCTGGAAGACTGTCTGGGAGACTGTCTGTGTCTCTGTCTGTGTGTGGCTCAGTCTGGGAGACTGTCTGGGTTTCTGTCTGGGAGACTGTCTGTCTGTCTCTGTCTGGGAGACTGTCTGTGTCTCTGTCTGTCTGTGTCTCTGTCTAGGAGACTGTCTGGGAGACTGTCTGTGTCTCTGTCTCTCTGGTTCTCTGTCACAGGAGACTGTCTGGGAACTTGGCTGTGTTTCTGTCTGTCTGGTTCTCTGTCTGGGAGACTGTCTGGAGACTGTCTGTGTCTCTGTCTGTCTGGGCCTCTGTCTTTGAGACTGTCTTTGTCTCTGTCTGGGAGACTGTCTGTGTCTCTGTCTATGTGGGTCTCTGTCTGGGAGACTGACTGTGTCTCTGCCTGTCTGGAGTCTCTGTCTGGGAGACTGTCTTGGAGACTGTCTGTGTCTCTGTCTGTCTGTTTCTCTCTGCTCCTGGGAGACTGTCTGTGAGACTGCTGTGTCTCTATCTGTCACAGTTCTCTCTGTCTGGGAGACTGTCTGTGTCTCTGTCTGTCTGGGCCTCTGTCTTTGAGACTGTCTTTGTCTCTGTCTGGGAGACTGTCTGTGTCTCTGTTTATGTGGGTCTCTGTCTGGGAGACTGTCTGTGTCTCTGTCTGTCTGGGTCTCTGTCACAGGAGACTGTCTGGGAGACTGTCTGTGTCTCTCTGTCTGTCTGGAGTCTCTGTCTGGGAGACTGTCTGGAGACTGTCTGCTGTCTGTCTGTCTGGGAGACTGTCTGTGTCTCTCTGTCTGTCTGGGACTCTGTCTGGGAGACTGTCTGTTTGTCTCTGTCTGAGAGACTGTCTGTGTCTCTGGCTCTGTGTGGTTCTCTCAGTCTGGAAGACTGTCTAGGTTTCTGTCTGGAGACTGTCTTTGTCTCTGTCTAGGAGACTGTCTGTCTCTGTCTGTGTTGGTTTCTGTCTGGGAGACTGTCTGTGAGTCTGTCTCAGGAGACTGTCTGGAGACTGTCTGTGTCTCTGTCTGTCTGTGTCTCTGTCTGGGTCTCTGTCTGGAGACTGTCTGTGTCTCTGTCTGTGTAGGTTTCAGTCTGGGAGACTGTCTCAGGGAGACAGTCTCACTGAGTCTGTCTCATCTCTGTCTGGGAGACTGTCTAGGTGCTGCTTGTCAGGAGTTTGTGTAACCTTTTAACCTTAG
>JAAROE010000515.1:0-68668 GCA_036365135.1 Miichthys miiuy | reverse complement strand
TACTTCGTTTCAATTTTACGTATTGCTAAGGTTAAAGGTTACACAAACCCTGGACAAGCAGCACCCTGGGGAACACAGTCAGTCTCTAGACAGTCTCCAGACAGAGACAAAGACAGTCTCAACAGACAAGAGGCCCAGACAGACAGAGACACAGACAGTCTCCCAGACAGAGCCAGACAGAACCAGACAGACAGGGACAGTCAGTCTCCCAGACAGTCTCCCAGACAGAGACCCAGCAGACAGAAGCACAGACAGTCTCCCAGACAGTCTCCCAGACAGAAGAAACACACAGTCTCCCAGACAGAGACCCACACAGACAGAACACAGACAGTCTCCCAGACAGAGAAACAGACAGTCTCCCAGACAGTCTCCCAGACAGAGACATGGACAGACAGAGCAGAGACAGTCTCCCAGACAATCTCCCAGACAGTCTCCAAACAGAGCCCAGACAGAGACACAGAGAGACAGAGAGCAGACAGTCTCCCAGACAGTCCCAGACAGAGACAGCACAGACAGAGACACAGACAGACAGGGCCAGACAGTCTCCCAGACAGAGACACAGACAGTCTCCCAGACAGAGAAACAGACAGTCTCCCAGACAGTCTCCCAGACAGAACAGAAACACAGACAGTCTCCCTGGAGCAGTCCCCAGACAGAGACCAGACACACAGAAAGCATGAACCCAGTCTCCCAGACAGTCTTCCAGACAGAGACCAGACAGACAGAGAAACAGACAGTCTCCCAGACAGAGAAACCAGACAGTCTCCCAGACAGTCTCCCAGACAGAGACACAGACAGTCCCAGAGACACAGACAGGGCAGACAGTCGCAGACAGTCTCCAGACAGTCTCCCAGACAGAAACCCAGACAGAAGACAGAGACACAGACAGTCTCCCAGACAGAGCCAGACAGACAGACACAGGCAGTCTCCAGACAGTCTCCAGAGAAACCCAGACAGACAGAGACACAGTGATCTCAGACAGTCTCCCAGACAGAGACAAAAGACAGTCTCAAGACAGAGCCCAGACAGACAGGAACACAGACAGTCTCCCAGACAGTCTCCCAGACAGAAGACAGACAGACAGGGCACAGTCAGTCTCCCAGACAGTCTCAGACAGAGACCCACAGACAGAAACACAGACAGTCTCCCAGACAGTCTCCCAGACAGAAGAAACACACAGTCTCCCAGACAGAGAGACCCACAGACAGGAACACAGACAGTCTCCCAGACAGAGAAACAGACAGTCTCCCAGACAGTCTCCCAGACAGAAACCCAGACAAGACAGAAACAGAGACAGACCCAGACAGTCTTCCAGACAGTCTCCCAGACAGGAGCCCAGACAGAGACACAGAGACAGAGAGCAGACAGTCTCCCAGACGATCTCCCAGACAGAGACAGACACAGGCAGGAGACACAGACAGACAGACAGAGACACAGACAGTCTCCCAGACAGAGACACAGACAATCTCCCAGACAGAGAGAAACAGACAGTCTCCCAGACAGTCTCCCAGACAGACAAGAAACACAGACAGTCTCCAGACAGTCTCCCAGACAGAGACCCAGACACACAGACAGCACAGAGCAGTCTCCAGACAGTCTCCCAGACAGAGAACCCAGACAGACAGAACACAGACAGTCTCCCAGACAGAGACAGCAGACAGTCTCAGACAGTCTCCAGACAGAGAGACCCAGACAGACAGAGACACAGACAGTCTCCCAGACAGTCTCCCAGACAGAACCAGGACAGAGACACAGACAGACAGAGACACAGACAGTCACAGACAGTCTCTAGACAGTCTCCCAGACAGAAACCCACACAGACAGAGACACAGACAGTCTCCCAGACAGAACAAAGACAGTCTCCCAGACAGAGACCCAGACAGACAGAGACAGAGACAGTCTCCCAGACAGTCTCCCAGACAGTCTCCCAGACAGAGACCCAGACAGACAGAGACACAGACAGTCTCCCAGACAGTCTGCCAGACAGAAGACAGACAGACAGAGAACAGTCAGTCTCCCAGACAGTCTCCCACAGGCAAAAGAGAGACCACTCCAGAGCAGAAACACAGACAGTCTCCCAGACAGTCTCCCAGACAGAGAAACAGACCAGTCTCCCCAGACAGTCTCCCAGACAGAGACCCACACAGACAGAGACACAGACAGTCTCCCAGACAGAGACCACAGACAGACAGAAACACAGACAGTCCCAGACAGACAGCAGACAGTCTCCCAGACAGAGACCACACAGACAGAGACACAGACAGTCTCCCAGACAGAGAAAGACAGACAGTCTCCCAGACAGTCTCCCAGACAGAACACAGACAGACAGAACACAGACAGTCTCCCAGACAGTCTCCCAGACAGAGACAAGACACACAGAAACACAGACAGTCTCCCAGACAGTCTCCCAGACAGAGACCCACACAGACAGAGACACAGACAGTCTCCCAGACAGAGACACAGACAGTCCCAGACAGAGCACAGACAGTCTCCAGACAGTCTCCAGACAGACAGTCTCCCAGACAGAACCCAGACAGAGACCCAGACAGACAGAGACACAGACAGTCTCCCAGACAGTCTCCCAGACAGTCTCCCCAGACCCAACACCCACACAGACAGAGACACAGACAGTCTCCCAGACAGGAGCCAGACACACAGAAACACAGACAGTCTCCCAGACAGGGAGCCAGACAGACAGAAACACAGAAACACAGACAGGCTCCCAGACAGTCTTCCAGACAGAGACCCAGACAGAAGAGAAACAGACAGTCTCCCAGACAGAAGCAGACAGTCTCCCAGAGACAGTCTCCCAAGACAGAGACCCCAGACAGACAGAACACAGTCTCACACAGTCTCCCAGACAGACAGAGACACCAGAAGAAGGGCAGTCTCCCAGACAGAGCACAGACTCAGACAGACTCCAGAGCCAGACAGTCTCCCAGACAGAGACACAGACAGACAGAGACACAGTCTCCCAGACAGAACTCAGACAGACAGAGACCAGACAGTCTCCCAGACAGAGACCAGACAGAAGAAACACACACAGTCTCCCAGACAGAGAATCAGACAAGACACAGACACACAGACAGTCTCCAGACAGACAGAGACCCAGAAAAGACTCAGACAAGACAGTCTCCCAGACAGAGACAGACAGAAAGGAGCTAAGACACAGACAGTCTCCCAGACAGGAGACCCAGACAGAGACACAGAGCAGTCTCCCAGACAGAGACACAGACAGACAGAGACACAGACAGTCTCCCAGACAGTCTCCAGACAGAGACCAGACAGAGACACAGACAGTCTCCCAGACAGAGAAACAGACAGTCTCCCAGACAGAAACCCAGACAGTCTCCCAGACAGTCTCCCAGACAGAGACCCACACAGACAGAGAGACAGACAGTCTCAGACAGTCTCCCAGACAGTCTCCCCAGACAGAGACCCAGACAGACAGAGACACAGACAGTCTCCCAGACAGAGAAACAGACCCAGTCACTGCAGACAGTCTCCAGACAGTCTCCCAGACAGGAGCACCCAGACAGGGCAGAGACAGCCAGAGTTCCAGACAGACTCCCAGACAGTCTCCCAGACAGAACCCACACAGACAGAGACACAGACAGTCTCCCAGACAGAGCAAAAACAGTCTCCCCAGACCCAGAAACCCAGACAGTCTCCAGACAGAGACCCACACAGACAGAGACACAGACAGTCTCCCAGACAGAGAACAAGACAGTCTCCCAGACAGAAACCCAGACAGTCTCAGACAGAGACCCACACAGGCAGAGACACAGACAGTCTCCCAGACAGAGACAAAGACAGTCTCAAAGACAGAGACACAGACAGACAGAGACACAGACAGTCTCCCAGACAGTCTCCCAGACAGAGACCCAGACAGACAGAGACACAGACAGTCTCCCAGACAGTCTCCCAGACAGAGAGCCACAGACAGAGACACAGACAGTCTCCCAGACAGAGAAACAGACAGTCTCCCAGACAGAGACCCAGACAGACAGGAGCACAGACAGTCTCCCAGACAGTCTCAGACAGAGACACAGACAGTCTCCCAGACAGAGACACAGACAGTCTCCCAGACAGAAGCAGACAGTCTCCCAGACAGGGACCCACACAGACAGAGACACAGACAGTCTCCCAGACAGAGCCAGACAGTCTCCAGACAGTCTCCCAGACAGAGACCCACACAGACAGAGAGACAGACAGTCTCCCAGACAGAACCCAAACAGACAGAGACACAGACAGTCTCAGACAGTCTCCAGACAGAGACCCACACAGACAGAGCCACAGACAGTCTCCCAGACAGTCTCCCAGACTGAGACCCACACAGACAGAGACACAGACAGTCTCCGGAGACCAGAGACAAAGACAGTCTCAAGACAGAGGCCCAGACAGACAGAAACACAGTCAGTCTCCCAGACAGTCTCAGACAGAGACCCACACAGACAGAGACACAGACAGTCTCCCAGACGAGAGACAAAGACAGTCTCAAAGACAGAGCCCAGACAGACAGAACAGACAGTCTCCCAGACAGAGACCCAGACAGAGCCAGAAACACAGGAGCAGTCTCCCAGACAGGGCCCAGACAGTCTCCAGACAGAGACACAGACAGACAGAAACACAGACAGTCTCCAGACAGTCTTCCAGACAGAGACACAGACAAGACACAGACACAGACCCAGTCTCAGACAGTCTCCCAGACAGTCTCCCAGACAGAGACCCAGACAGACAGAGACACAGACAGTCTCCCAGACAGTGATCTCAGACAGAGACCCAGACAGACAGGGAGCAGACAGCCCAGACCCAGAGACAGACAGAGACACAGACAGTCTCCCAGACAGGAGCACAGACAGACAGAGACACAGACAGTCTCCCAGACAGAAAACAGACAGTCTCCCAGAGCAGAAACCCAGACAGTCTCCCAGACAGAGACCCACACAGACAGAGACAGACAGTCTCCCAGACAGAGCCAAACAGACAGAGACACAGACAGTCTCCAGACAGTCTCCCAGACAGTCTCCCAGACAGAGACCCACAGAGACAGAGACACAGACAGTCCCAGACAGAGACCCAGACAGACAGAGACCAGACAGTCTCCCAGACAGTCTCCCAGACAGAGAGACCCACACAGACAGAGACACAGACAGTCTCCCAGACAGTCTCCCAGACAGAGACCACACAGACGGAGACACAGACAGTCTCCCAGACAGAGACAAAGACAGTCCCTCAAGACAGAGACCCAGACAGACAGAAACACAGACAGTCTCCCAGACAGTCTCCCAGACAGAACCCAGACAGACAGAGACACAGACAGTCTCCCAGACAGTCTCCCAGACAGAGACCCAGGAGCAGAGGTGACAGTCTCCCAGACAGAGACAAAGACAGTCTCAAAGACAGAGGCCCCAGACAGACAGAGACACAGACAGTCTCCCAGACAGACACCCAGACAGAGACCCAGACAGACAGAACACAGACAGTCTCCCAGACAGTCTCCCAGACAGAGACCCAGACAGACAGAGACACAGACAGTCTCCCAGACAGAGACACAGACAGTCTCCCAGACAGTCTCCCCCAGACAGAGACACAGACAGTCAGAACAGTCTGCAGACAGTCTCCCAGACAGAGACACACACAGACAGAGACACAGACAGTCTCCCAGACAGAGACACAGACAGTCTCCCAGCCAGAGACCCAGACAGACAGAGACACAGACAGTCTCCCAGACAGTCTCCCAGACAGAGACCCACACAGGCAGAGACACAGACAGTCTCCCAGACAGAGACAAGACAGTCTCACAGACAGAGGCCCAGACAGACAGAAACACAGACAGTCTCCCAGACAGTCTCCCAGACAGAGACCCACAGACAGAGACACAGACAGTCTCCCAGACAGAGACACAGACAGTCTCCCAGACAGAGACCCAGACAGACAGAGACACAGACAGTCTCCCAGACAGAACCCACGCAGACAGAAACACAGACAGTCTCCCAGACAGGAGACTAGACAGTCTCCCAGACAGAGACACAGACAGGCAGAGACACAGACAGTCTCCCAGACAGAGCAGACAGAACACAGGCAGACAGGGAACTACAGACAGTCTCAGACCCAGTCTCAAGACAGTCTCCCAGACAGAGACCCAGACAGACAGAGACACAGACAGTCCCAGACAGTCTCCCAGACAGAACCAGACAGACAGAGACACAGACAGTCTCAGACCCAGAGACCCAGACAGAGACACAGACAGTCTCCCAGACAGAGCCCAGACAGACAGAGACACAGACAGTCTCCCAGACAGTCTCCCAGACAGAGACCCACACAGACAGAGACACAGACAGTCTCCCAGACAGAGAAACAGACAGTCTCCCAGACAGAAACCAGACAGTCTCCCAGACAGAGACCACACAGACAGAGACAGGTGATCCCAGACAGAACCCAAACAGACAGAGACACAGACAGTCTCCCAGACAGTCTCCAGACAGTCTCCCAGACAGAACCCAGACAGACAGACACAGACAGTCTCCCAGACAGAGCCCAAACAGACAGAGACCCAGACAGTCTCCCAGACAGTCTCCCAGACAGGACCCAGACAGACAGAGACACAGACAGTCTCCCAGACAGAACAAAAGACAGTCCTCAGACAGAGGCCCAGACAGACAGAGACACAGACAGTCTCCCCAGACAGTCTCCCAGACAGAACCCAGACAGACAGAGACACAGACAGTCTCCCAGACAGTCTCCCAGACAGAGACCACAGACAGAGACACAGACAGTCTCCCAGACAGAGACAAAGACAGTCTCAAAGACAGAGGCCCAGACAGACAGAGACACAGACAGTCTCCCAGACAGAAACCCAGACAGAGACCCAGACAGACAGAGACACAGACAGTCTCACAGACAGTCTCCCAGACAGAGAAACAGACAGTCTCCCAGACAGTCTCCCAGACAGAGACCCACACAGACAGAGACACAGACAGTCTCCCAGACAGAGACAAAGACAGTCTCAAAGCCAGAGACCCAGACAGACAGAGACACAGACAGTCTCCCAGACAGAGACCCAGACAGACAGAGACACAGTCAGTCTCCCAGACAGTCTCCCAGACAGAGACCACACAGACAGAGACACAGACAGTCTCCCAGACAGAGAAAGACAGTCTCAAGACAGAGGCCCAGACAGACAGAGCCCAGACAGTCTCCCAGACAGTCTCCCAGACAGAGACCCAGACAGACAGAGGCACAGACAGTCTCCCAGACAGAGACACAGACAGTCCCAGACAGTCTCCCAGACAGAACACAGACAGTCTAGCAGACAGTCTCAGACAGTCTCCCAGACAGGAACACACACAGACAGGAGACAGACAGTCTCCCAGACAGAGACAAAGACAGTCTCAAAGCAGAGACCCAGACAGACAGAACACAGACAGTCTCCCAGACAGTCTCCCAGACAGAGACCCAGACAGACAGAGACACACAGTCTCCCAGACAGAACACAGACAGACTCCCAGACAGAAACCAGACAGTCTCCCAGACAGAGACACACACAGACAGAAACAGACAGTCTCCCAGACAGAGACCAGACAGTCTGCAGACAGTCCCAGACAGTCTCCCAGACAGAGACCCAGACAGAGACACAGACAGACAGAGACACAGACAGTCTCCCAGACAGACTCCCAGACAGTCTCCCAGAGTGAAACCCACACAGACAGAGACACAGACAGTCTCCCAGACAGAGACAAAGACAGTCTCCCAGACAGAAACCCAGACAGTCTCCCAGACCCAGACACCCACAGACAGCAGAGACACAGACAGTCTCCCAGACAGAGACAAAGACAGTCTCAAAGCCAGAGACACAGACAGACAGAGACACAGACAGTCTCCCAGACAGTCTCCCAGACAGTCTCCCAGACAGAGTCCCAGACAGAGACCCAGACAGACAGAGACACAGACAGTCTCCCAGACAGTCTCCCAGACAGAGACCCACATAGACAGAGACACAGACAGTCTCCCAGATATAGAGACAAAGACAGTCTCAAAGACAGAAACAGACAGTCTCCCAGACAGAGACCCAGACAGACAGAAACACAGACAGTCTCCCAGACAGTCTCCCAGACAGAGACCCAGACAGACAGAAACACAGACAGTCTCCCAGACAGTCTCCCAGACAGAGAAACAGACAGTCTCCCAGACAGTCTCCCAGACAGAGACCCAGACAGAGACACAGACAGACAGAGACACAGACAGTCTCCCAGACTGTCTCCCAGACAGTCTCCCAGACAGAAACCCACACAGACAGAGACACAGACAGTCTCCCAGACAGAAACCCAGACAGTCTCCCAGACTGAGACACACACAGACGGAGACACAGACAGTCTCCCAGACAGAGACAAAGACAGTCTCAAAGCCAGAGACCCAAACAGACAGAGACACAGACAGTCTCCCAGACAGTCTCCCAGACAGAGAAACAGACAGTCTCGCAGACAGTCTACCAGACAGTCTCCCAGACAGAGACACAGACAGACAGAGACACAGACAGTCTCCCAGACAGTCTCCCAGACAGACTCCCAGACAGTCTCCCAGACAGTGAAACCCACACAGACAGAGACACAGACAGTCTCCCAGACAGAGACAAGACAGTCTCCCAGACAGTCTCCCAGACAGTCTCCCAGACAGAGACCCAGACAGACAGAAACACAGACAGTCTCCCAGACAGTCTCCAGACAGAGACACACAGACAGAAACACAGACAGTCTCCCAGACAGAGACCCACGCAGACAGAAACACAGACAGTCTCCCAGACAGTCTCCCAGACAGAACCCACACAGACAGAGACACAGACAGTCTCCCAGACAGTCTCCCAGACAGAGACACAGACAGTCTACAGACAGTCTACCAGACAGTCTCCCAGACAGAACCCAGACAGTCTCCCAGACTGAAACCCACACAGACAGAGACACAGACAGTCTCCCAGACAGAGACAAAGACAGTCTCAAGACCCAGAGCCCAGACAGACAGAGACACAGACAGTCTCCCAGACAGTCTTCCAGACAGAGAGACAGACAGACAGAGACACAGTCAGTCTCCCAGACAGTCTTCCAGACAGAGACCCACACAGACGGAGACACAGACAGTCTCCCAGACAGAGACACAGACAGTCTCCCAGACAGAGACCCAGACAGACAGAGCAGACAGTCTCCCAGACAGTCTCCCAGACAGAGACCCACATAGACAGAGACACAGACAGTCTCCCAGACAGAGACAAAGACAGTCTCAAAGACAGAGGACCAGACAGACAGAGACACAGACAGTCTCCCAGACAGTCTCCCAGACAGAGACCCAGACAGACAGAGACACAGACAGTCTCCCAGACAGAGACACAGACAGTCTACAGACAGTCTACCAGACAGTCTCCCAGACAGAACCCAGACAGAGACACAGACAGACAGAGACACAGACAGTCTCCCAGACAGAACCCAGACAGAGACACAGACAGACAGAGAGACACAGACAGTCTCCCAGACAGGAGACAAAGACAGTCTCCCAGACAGAAACAGACAGTCTCCCAGACAGAGACCCAGACAGACAGAACACAGACAGTCTCCCAGACAGTCTCCCAGACAGAGACCACACAGACAGAGACACAGACAGTCTCCCAGACAGAGACAGAGACAGTCTCAAAGACAGAAGGCCCAGACAGACAGAAGCACAGACAGTCTCCCAGACAGTCTTCCAGACAGAACCAGACAGACAGAGAGACAGACAGTCTCCCAGACAGTCTCCCAGACAGAGACCCAGACAGACAGAGACACAGACAGTCTCCCAGACAGAGACAAAGACAGTCTCCCAGACAGAAACCCAGACAGTCTCCAGACAGAGACCCACACAGACAGAGACACAGACAGTCTCCCAGACAGAGACCACAGACAGAGAAACAGACAGTCTCCCAGACAGAGACAAAGACAGTCTCCCAGACAAGAAGCCCAGACAGTCTCCCAGACAGAGACCCACACAGACAGAGACACAGACAGTCTCCCAGACAGCAGACAGTCTCCCAGACAGTCTCCCAGACAGAGACCCACACAGACAGAGACACAGACAGTCTCCCAGACAGAGAAACAGACAGTCTCCCAGACAGTCTCCCAGACAGAGACCCACGCAGACAGAGACACAGACAGTCTCCCAGACAGTCTCCAGACAGTCTCCCAGACAGAGACCCACACAGACAGAGCACAGACAGTCTCCCAGACAGAGAGCAGACAGTCTCCCAGACAGTCTCCCAGACAGAGACACAGACAGACAGAAACACAGACAGTCTCCCAGACAGTCTCCCAGACAGTCTCCCAGACAGAGACCCAGACAGAGACCCAGACAGACAGAGGACACAGACAGTCTCCCAGACAGAAACCAGACAGTCTCCCAGACAGAGACCCACACAGACAGAGACACAGACAGTCTCCCAGACAGAGACCCAGACAGACAGAGAAACAGACAGTCTCCCAGACAGAGCAGACAGACAGAGACACAGACAGTCTCCCAGACAGAGACAAAGACAGTCTCCCAGACAGAAACAGACAGTCTCCCAGACAGAGGCCACACAGGCAGAGACACAGACAGTCTCCCAGACACAGACAGTCTCCCAGACAGAGACAAAGACAGTCTCAAAGACAGAGACCCCAGACAGACAGAACACAGACAGTCTCCCAGACAGAGACCCAGACAGACAGAGACACAGTCAGTCTCCCAGACAGTCTCCCAGACAGAGACCCACATGAACAGACACAGACAGTCTCCCAGACAGAGACAAAAACAGTCTCAAAGACAGAGGCCCAGACAGACAGAGACACAGACAGTCTCCCAGACAGAGACCCAGACAGACAGAACACAGACAGTCTCCCAGACAGAGAACAGACAGTCTCCCAGACAGTCTCCCAGACAGAGACCCACAGACAGAGACACAGACAGTCTCCCAGACAGAGACAAAGACAGTCTCAAAGACAGAGACCCAGACAGACAGAGACACAGACAGTCTCCCAGACAGAGACCCAGACAGACAGACACACAGACAGTCTCCCAGACAGTCTCCCAGACAGAGACCCACACAGACAGAGACACAGACAGTCTCCCAGACAGAGACAAAGACAGTCTCAGCGACAGAGGCCCAGACAGACAGAGACACAGACAGTCTCCCAGACAGTCTCCCAGACAGAGAGACAGACAGACAGAGACACAGACAGTCTCCCAGACAGTCTCCCAGACAGAGACACAGACAGTCTCAGACAGTCTGCAGACAGTCTCCCAGACAGAACCCAGACAGAGAACAGGACAGACAGAGACACAGACAGTCTCCCAGACAGAGACAAAGACAGTCTCCCAGACAGAAACCCAGACAGTCTCCCAGACAGAGACACACACAGACAGAGACACAGACAGTCTCCCAGACAGAGACAAAGACAGTCTCAAAGCAGAACCCAAACAGACAGAGACACAGACAGTCTCCCAGACAGTCTCCAGACAGAGACCCAGACAGACAGAGACACAGACAGTCTCCCAGACAGAGACACAGACAGACTCCCAGACAGTCTCCCAGACAGTCTCCCAGACTGAGACCCACACAGACAGAGAGTCAGACAGTCTCCCAGACAGAGACCCCAAACAGACAGAGACACAGACAGTCTCCCAGACAGTCTCCCAGACAGAACAGAAACACAGACAGTCTCCCAGACAGTCTCCCAGACAGAGACCCACGCAGACAGTCTCCCAGACAGTCTTCCAGACAGAGACCCAGGCAGACAGAGACACAGACAGTCTCCCAGACAGTCTCCCAGACGGACAGAAACACAGTCAGTCTCCCAGACAGTCTCCCAGACAGAGACCCACACAGACAGTCTCCCAGACAGTCTTCCAGACAGAGACCCAGACAGACAGAGACCCACACAGTCTCCCAGACAGAGACACAGACAGACTCCCAGACAGAAACCCAGACAGTCTCCCAGACAGAGACCCACACAGACAGAGACACAGACAGTCTCCCAGACAGAGAAACAGACAGTCTTGCAGATAGTCACAGACAGTCTCCCAGACAGAGCAGACAGAGACACAGACAGACAGAGAGACACAGACAGTCTCCCAGACAGACTCCCAGACAGTCTCCCAGAGTGAAACCCACACAGACAGAGACACAGACAGTCTCCTAGACAGAGACAAAGACAGTCTCCCAGACAGAAACCCAGACAGTCTCCCAGACTGACACCCACACAGACGGAGACATAGACAGTCTCCCAGACAGAGACAAAGACAGTCTCAAAGCCAGAGACCCAGACAGACAGAGACACAGACAGTCTCCCAGACAGTCTCCCAGACAGAGACCCACACAGAGACACAGACAGTCTCCCAGATATAGAGACAAAGACAGTCTCAAAGACAGAGGCCCAGACAGTCTCCCAGACAGAGACCCAGACAGACAGAAACACAGTCAGTCTCCCAGACAGTCTCCCAGACAGAGACCCATACAGACAGAAACACAGACAGTCTCCCAGACAGTCTCCCAGACAGAGAAACAGACAGTCTCCCAGACAGTCTCCCAGACAGAGACCCAGACAGAGACACAGACAGACAGAGACACAGACAGTCTCCCAGACAGTCTCCCAGACAGTCTCCCAGACTGAAACCCAGACAGACAGAGACACAGACAGTCTCCCAGACAGAAACCCAGACAGTCTCCCAGACAGAGACACAGACAGACAGAGACACAGACAGTCTCCCAGACAGAGACAAAGACAGTCTCAAAGCCAGAGACCCAAACAGACAGAGACACAGACAGTCTCCCAGACAGTCTCCCAGACAGAGAAACAGACAGTCTCGCAGACAGTCTACCAGACAGTCTCCCAGACAGAGACACAGACAGACAGAGACACAGACAGTCTCCCAGACAGTCTCCAGACAGACTCCCAGACAGTCTCCCAGACAGAGAAACCCACACAGACAGAGACACAGACAGTCTCCCAGACAGAGACAAAGACAGTCTCCCAGACAGTCTCCCAGACAGTCTCCCAGACAGAGACCCAGACAGACAGAGACACAGACAGTCTCCCAGACAGTCTCCCAGACAGAGACCCACACAGACAGAAACACAGACAGTCTCCCAGACAGAGACAAAGACAGTCTCAAAGACAGGGCCCAGACAGACAGAGAACACAGACAGTCTCCCAGACAGTCTCCCAGACAGAGAAACAGACAGTCTCGCAGACAGTCTCCAGACAGTCTCCCAGACAGAGACACAGACAGACAGAGACACAGACAGTCTCCCAGACAGACTCCCAGACAGACTCCCAGACAGTCTCCCAGACTGAAACCCACACAGACAGAGACACAGACAGTCTCCAGACAGAGACAAAGACAGTCTCCAGACAGTCTCCCAGACAGTCTCCCAGACAGACAGAAACACAGACAGTCTCCCAGACAGTCTCCCAGACAGAGACCCACACAGACAGAAACACAGACAGTCTCCCAGACAGTCTCCCACAGACAAGACCCACACAGACAGAGCACAGACAGTCTCCCAGACAGTCTCCCAGACAGAGACACAGACAGTCTCAGACAGTCTCCCAGACAGTCTCCCAGACAGAAGCAGACAGTCTCCCAGACTGAAACCCACACAGACAGAGACACAGACAGTCTCCCAGACAGAGACAAGACAGTCTCCAAGACAGAGCCAGACAGACAGAGACACAGACAGTCTCCCAGACAGTCTCCCAGACAGAGACCCAGACAGACCAGACACAGACAGTCTCCCAGACAGTCTCCAGACAGAGACCCACACAGACAGAGACACAGACAGTCTCCCAGACAGAACACAGACAGTCTCCCAGACAGAGACCCAGACAGACAGAGCACAGACAGTCTCCCAGACAGTCTCCCAGACAGAGACCCACACAGACAGAGACACAGACAGTCTCCCAGACAGAGACAAAGACAGTCTCAAAGACAGAGCCCAGACAGACAGAGACACAGACAGTCTCCCAGACAGTCTCCCAGACAGAGACCCAGACAGACAGAGACACAGACAGTCTCCCAGACAGAGCACAGACAGTCTCAGACAGAGACAAAGACAGTCTCCCAGACAGAAACCCAGACAGTCTCCCAGACAGAGACCCACACAGACAGAGACACAGACAGTCTCCCAGACAGAGACCCACACAGACAGAGAAACAGACAGTCTCCCAGACAGAGACAAAGACAGTCTCCCAGACAGAAACCCAGACAGTCTCCCAGACAGAGACCCACACAGACAGAGACACAGACAGTCTCCCAGACAGAAGCAGACAGTCTCCCAGACAGTCTCCCAGACAGAGACCCACACAGACAGAGAGACACAGACAGTCTCCCAGACAGAGAAACAGACAGTCTCCCAGACAGTCTCCCAGACAGAGACCCACAGACAGAGACACAGACAGTCTCCCAGACAGTCTCCCAGACAGAGACCCACAGACACAGAGCACAGACAGTCTCCCAGACAGAGAAACAGACAGTCTCCCAGACAGTCTCCCAGACAGACACAGACAGACAGAGACACAGACAGTCTCCCAGACAGAGAAACAGACAGTCTCCCAGACAGACAGAGACACAGACAGTCTCCCAGACAGAAACCCAGACAGTCTCCCAGACAGAGACCCAGACAGACAGAGACACAGACAGTCTCCCAGACAGAGACCCAGACAGACAGAGAAACAGACAGTCTCCTAGACAGAAACCCAGACAGACAGAGACACAGACAGTCTCCCAGACAGAGACAAAGACAGTCTCCCAGACAGAAACCAGACAGTCTCCCAGACAGAGACCCACACAGACAGAGACACAGACAGTCTCCCAGACAGTCTCCCAGACAGAGACCCACACAGACAGAGACACAGACAGTCTCCCAGACAGAGACAAAGACAGTCTCAAAGACAGAGGCCCAGACAGACAGAGACACAGACAGTCTCCCAGACAGTCTCCCAGACAGAGACCCAGACAGACAGAGCACAGACAGTCTCCCAGACAGAGACACAGACAGTCTCCCAGACAGAAAGCAGACAGTCTCCCAGACAGAGACCCAGACAGACAGAGACACAGACAGTCTCCCAGACAGTCTCCCAGACAGAGACCCACACAGACAGAGACACAGACAGTTTCCCAGACAGAGACAGAGACAGTCTCAAAGACAGAGACCCAGACACACAGAAACGCAGACAGTCTCCCAGACAGTCTTCCAGACAGAGACCCAGACAGAAAGAGAAACACACAGTCTCCCAGACAGTCTCCCAGACAGAGAAACAGACAGTCTCCCAGACAGAGACCCACACAGACAGAGAGACAGACAGTCTCCCAGACAGTCTCAGACAGAGACACAGACAGTCTCCCAGACAGAAACAGACAGTCTCCCAGACTGAGACCCACAGAGCGGAGACATAGACAGTCTCCCAGACAGAGACAAAGACAGTCTCAAAGCCAGGGCCCAGACAGACAGAGACACAGACAGTCTCAAGACACAGGCCCAGACAGACAGACACACAGACAGTCTCACAGACAGTCTGCCCAGACAGAAGACAGACAGACAGAGACACAGTCATTCTCCCAGACAGAGAGACAGACAGTCTCCCAGACTGTCTCCCAGACAGACACCCAGACAGTCTCCCAGACTGAAACCCACACAGACAGAGACACAGACAGTCTCCTAGACAGAGACAAAGACCTCTCCCAGACAGAAACCCAGACAGTCTGCCAGACTGAGACCACAGTCTCCCAGACAGAGACCCAGACAGACAGAGACACAGACAGTCTCTAGACAGAGAACGACACTCTCCCAATCAGAAACCAGACAGTCTCCCAGACTGAGACCCACACAGACAGACACAGACAGTCTCCAGACAGAGACCCACACAGACAGAGAAACAGACAGTCTCTTAGACAGAGACAAAGACAGTCTCCCAGACAGTCTTCCAGACTGAGACCCACAGACAGAGACACACACAGTCTCCCAGACAGAAACAGACAGTCTCCCAGACAGTCTCCCAGACTGAGACCCACACAGACAGAGAGACAGACAGTCTCCCAGACAGAGAAACAGACACTCTCCCAGACAGTCTCCCAGACAGAGACCCACGCAGACAGAGACACAGACAGTCTCCCAGACAGTCTCCCAGACAGAGACCCACACAGACAGAGACACAGACAGTCTCCCAGACAGAGAAACAGACAGTCTCCCAGACAGTCTCCCAGACAGAGACACAGACAGACAGAAACACAGACAGTCTCCCAGACAGTCTCCCAGACAGAGACCCAGACAGACAGAGACACAGACAGTCTCCCCGACAGAAACCCAGACAGTCTCCCAGACTGAGACCCACACAGACGGAGATACAGACAGTCTCCCAGACAAAGACCCAGACAGACAGAAACAGACAGTCTCCCAGACAGAAACCCAGACAGACAGAGAGACACAGACAGTCTCCCAGACAGAGACAAGACAGTCTCCCAGACAGAAGCAGACAGTCTCCCAGACAGAGACCCACAGAGCAGAGACACAGACAGTCTCCCAGACACAGACAGTCTCCCAGACAGAGACAAAAGAGTCTCAAAGCCAGAGCCCAGACAGACAGAACAAGACAGTCTCTCAAAGACAGGACCCAGACAGACAGAGACACAGACAGTCTCCCAGACAGAGAACAGACAGAGGACACAGACAGTCTCCCAGACAGTCTCCCAGACAGAGACCCACATAGACAGGAACACAGACAGTCTCCCAGACAGAGACAAAGACAGTCTCAACGACAGAGGCCCAGACAGACAGAGACACAGACAGTCTCCCAGACAGTCGCCCAGACAGAACCCAGACAGACAGAGACACAGTCATTCTCCCAGACAGTCTCCAGACAGACCCAGAGAGACACAGACAGTCTCCCAGACAGTCCGCAGACAGTCTCCCAGACAGAACCCAGACAGAGACATAGACAGGCAGAGACACAGACAGTCTCCCAGACAGAACAAAGACAGTCTCCCAGACAGAAACCCAGACAGTCTCCCAGACTGAGACACACACAGAGGAGACACAGACAGTCTCCCAGACAGAGACAAAGACAGTCTCAAAGCCAGAGACCCAAACAGACAGAGACACAGACAGTCTCCCAGACAGTCTTCCAGACAGAACAGACAGACAGAGACCCACACAGTCTCCCAGACAGAGACACAGACAGACTCTAGACAGTCTCCCAGACAGTCTCCCAGACTGAGACCCACACAGACAGAGAGTCAGACAGTCTCCCAGACAGAGACCCAAACAGACAGAGACACAGACAGTCTCCCAGACAGTCTCCCAGACAGACAGAAACACAGTCAGTCTCCCAGACAGTCTCCCAGACAGAGACCCACGCAGACAGTCTCCCAGACAGAGACCCACACAGACAGAGACACAGACAGTCAAATCAAATCAAATGAAATCAAATTTTATTTGTATAGCCCAAGGTCACAAAGTACATTTGCCTCGGAGGGCTTTACAATCTGTACAGGGAGTGACACCCTCTGTCCTTAGACCCTCGGTTCAGTGAGGAAAAAACTTGCCCACAAAAACCCTTTTAACAGGAAAAAGGTGGAAGAAACCTCAGGAAGAGCCACAGAGGAGGATCCCTCTCCCAGGAGCGGACAGGCGTGCAATAGATGTCACATGTACAGAACAAGTCAACACAAACATATTGTACAATTACAATGAATGATAAAATGACAATGAATTACAATGAATGATAAAATGACCACAGTAGCAGATATGGTAGCAATAATGACAGTAATAATATATGTAGTGGACGTTGCGCAGGATCACAGCAGCAGCCACGATCCACGAGAACCTGCTGGACGACAGAGCACAAAAACTCCGGGGAAGTTCGGTTAGTAGCATGTATTAATGAGACATGTATGTCCACTGATGGTGAGAGAGAAAGAGGGAGGAGAGGGAGAGAGAGAGAGAGAGTCCCCCGGCAGTCTAGTCCTATGGCAGCATAACTAAGGGATGACCTGAGCCAGCCCTAACTATAAGCTTTATCAAAAAGGAAAGTCTTAAGTCTACTCTTAAAAGTGTTGACCGTGTCTGCCTCCCGAACCTGGAATGGTAGTTTGTTCCACAGAAGAGGAGCCTGATAGCTGAAAGCTCTGGCTCCTAATCTACTTTTGGAAACTATAGGAACCACAAAGAACCCAGCATCCTGAGGCGCAGTGTTCTAGAGGGTAATGGGTACTGAGCTCTTTTAGATATGATGGTGCCTGACCATGAAGAGCTTTGTAAGTAAGGAGAAGAATTTTAAATTCTATTCTAGATTTGATAGGTAGCTAATGCAAAGCCAAAATGGGAGAGATGTGATCTCTGATCTTGGTTCCTGTCAGAACACGTGCAGCAGCATTCTGAATTAACTGCAAAGTCCTAAGAGACTTATTTGAGCAACCTGATAGCAAAGAGTTACAATAGTCCAGCCTAGAAGTAACAAATCGTGGACTAGTTTTCTGCATCCACTTGAGATACAATCGTCTGATTTTGGCGATGTTACGTAAGTGGAAGAATGCAGTCCTCGAAATTTGTTTTATGTGGACATTAAAGGACAAGTCTGATCAAAAACAACTCCAAGATTCTTTACGGTGGAGCTGGAGGCCAGGGTGATCCGTCTAGAGTAACTAAGTCTCTAGAAGAGAGTTTCTGAGGTGTTTCGGTCCAATTACAAGAACTTCAGTTTTGTCTGAATTTAACATTAGAAAATTGTAGGTCATCAACTTTTTATATCTTTAAGGCATGCTTGGAGTTTAGTTAATTGATTTGTTTCATCAGGCTTGATCGATAAATATAATTGGGTGTCGTCAGCATAGCAATGAAAATTGATAGAGTGATTCCTAATAATGTTCCTAAAGGAAGCATATATAAACTAAATAGGAGTGGTCCTAGTACAGAACCTTGTGGGACTCCATGACAAACTTTGGTATGCATGGAGAATTCATCATTGCGTGAACAAACTGAGATCGATCTAAAAATACGACTTAAACCAGCTTAGACGGTTCCTTTGATGCCAATTTGATGTTCAGTCTCTGTAAAAGAATTTGATGCTCAATGGTGTCAAATCGGCACTAAGATCTAACAGTACAAGTACAGAGATGAGTCCTTTGTCTGATGCCATTAGGAGGTCATTTGTCACTTTGACTAATGCGGTCTCTGTGCTATGATGCACTCTAAATCCTGACTGAAAATCTTCAAATAGACTATTGTTATGGAGAAAGTCACATAGCTGATTAGCTACAGCTTTCTCAAGTATCTTGGAGAGAAAGGAAGGTTTGATATCGGTCTGTAGTTGGCTAAGACCTCTGGGTCTAGAGGCTTTTAAGGAGGTTTAATTACAGCTACCTTAAAGGACTGTGGTACATAACCTGATAATAAAGACAGATTAATCATATCCAATAAAGAAGGACTAACTAGAGGTAAAACATCCTCGAGCAGCCTGGTTGGGATGGGGTCTAGGAGACAGGTTGGCGGCTTAGATGTAGAAATTATTGAAGTTATTTGATGAAGGTCGATGGGAGAAAAACAGTCTAAATACATATCAGGTTTTACAGCTGTTTCCAAAGTTGCTGTATCAGAAAGCAGATCAAAGCCTGTTGAGGGCAGGAGATGATGGATTTTATCTCTAATAGTTATAATTTTATCATTAAAGCTCATGAAGTCATTACTACTTGGACCTAAAGGAATAGATGGCTCAATAGAGCTGTGATTCTCTGTTAGCCTGGCTACAGTGCTGAAGAGAAACCTGGGGTTGTTCTTATTCTCCTCTATTAATGAAGAGTAATAGGCTGCTCTGGCATTACGGAGAGCCTTCCTGTATGTTTTAAGATTATCTTGCCAGACTAGAGAGATTCTTCCAGTTTAGTGCACGCCATTTGCGTTCAGATTTACGTGTCTCTTGCTTTAATTTACGAGTCTGCTGGCTATACCATGGTGCTAACCTCCTTTGTTTAATGGTCTTCTTTTTCAGAGGTGCAATAGAGTCTAGAGTTGTCCGTAAAGAGCCTGTAGTATTATCAACAAGATGATCTATTTGTGAAGGGCTAAAGGAAGCAGGCAGGTCCTCTGTTACATTGAGACATGGCATTGAATTCAATACTGAAGGAATCTTCCTTAAATTTGGCTACAGCACTATCAGATAAACATCTGCTGTAAGAGTTTCTGCAAAAGGCTTATAGTCCAGTAGTATGAACTCAAGGTTATTAAAAAATGGTCAGACAGAAGAGGATTCTGTGGAAAGACTATTAGATGATCAATTTCAATGCCATATAGAGAACAAGGTCAAGTGTGGTTCAGACAATGAGTCGGTTTATTTACGCTCTGACAGAAGCGATTGAATCTAATAGAGATAAGCGCAGTACTAAGACTATCATTGTGGTTGTCCACATGAATATTAAAATCACCTACAATAATTACTTTATCTGTTTTAAGGATCAAGCCTGATGAAAATTCTGCAAATTCAGATAAAAATTCAGAGTAAGGACCTGGAGCTCGATATACTGTAACAAATAAAATTGTCTGTAATGTTTTCCAGGTTGGGTGAGTGAGGCTAAGAACAAGACTTTCAAATGAATTATAATTTAGTTTAGGTTTAGGATTTATTAATAGACTAGAGTCAAATATGGCTCCAACTCCACCACCTCGACCGGTACTTGAGGAATAAGTATTACAATGACTGGGAGGAGTGGATTCATTTAAGCTAACATATTCATCCTCCTGCAGCCAGGTTTCAGTGAGACAAAACAAATCAATATCATAATCAGATATTAATTAATTGACTAAGACAGCTTTAGATGACAAGGACCTGACATTCAGAGTCCACATTTAATTGTCTTATTTTGGACTGTTGGAGATGTTGATTTAATTTTATTAAGTTTGTATGATGAACTCCTCTTCTGTTTGTTTTATCTTTAAATAATGTAGGTGGACGGAGGACAGACACAGTCTCTATACTAAAGGACTGGGTGGGCAGCTGCTCTAATGGAGGCGCAGAGAAGCGTTTAAGACTGCAGCTCTGCTTCCTGGTCTCAACTCTGGTTTGTCACGGTTTTGGTCGACTAATAAACTTGGCCATGTTTCTAGATATGAGAGCTGCTCCATCCAAAGTGGGATGGATGCCGTCTCTCCTAATCAGACCAGGTTTTCCCCAGAAAGGTGTCAATTATCTATGAAGCCCACATCGTTTGCTGGACACCACCTCAACAGCCAGCGGTGAAATGACGACATGCGGCTAAACATGTCATCACTGGTCACATTGGGAGGACCAGAAAACTACGAGTCCGACATCGTTTTAGCATATTCACACACCGATGAGACATTAATTTTAGTGACCTCCGATTGGCGTAACGGGTGTCATTACGCCGGCGTGAATAACAATCTTACTGTATCTACGTTTATCTTTGTAGCAGTTTCAAATAAGACTCAATGTCGCCGCTCTGGCCCCGGGATGCATTTAACTATGGCCCCGGTGTCGCTAACTTCACGTTTGGACTATGGAGCTGCCAATGACCAGAGTTGGCCTCTCAGCGGGTGTGTCGCTGAGTGAGGAAAATCTGTTTGAAACGTGGAAGCGGTTGGTGGTGTACCGTGGGCTTCAGTTTGGGGCTATGCCTCCTTCGGACAGTCACCCAGCCTCCCGGCTGCTCGGGAACTGCCGGGGACAGCTAGCTGAAGCTACCTGCGGTGGTACCGCACGGCTACAGGGACATGCTAACATAGCAGCTACTGACTGTTGGTGGTGCGGTGCCGTGCCTCTAACTCACTGACCCTCGCCTCCAAAGCTACAAATAAACTACATTTATTACAAGTACCATTATCGCTAAAGGAGGGAGGAGTAACTAAACATGTGGCACACAGGGCAGGAGAGAGGAGAGAGAGAGCAGGAGAGGGAGAAAGCCATTGCTATCGCTAGTATAGTGTGACTAACAGAAACTGGTGAAACTAGCAGATTGTAGTTACTGTAGTAAAGGCCTGTTAGTACACAAACAGAAACAAGTCTAGGGATAGAGCAGAGATAAGTAGATGTGTCGCTGATGTGAGATATATCACGAAAGTCTGTTTAGGTGAACAGAGCAGAGAGCACCGTGGCGGCAACACCGATAACCGGAAGTGACACAATACGTTACCGCAAAGCACGTCGTCGTCGTAAGTGAGTCCGCACACACACACCAAGAAGGAGGAGGAGGAGAACAACAAGTCTCCCAGACAGAGACACAGAGAGTCTGCAGACAGTCTACCAGACAGTCTCCCAGACAGAACCCAGACAGAGACACAGACAGACAGAGACAAAGACAGTCTCCCAGACTGACAGAGACACAGACAGTCTCCCAGACAGAGTTAAAGACAGTCTCCAAGACAGAGACCCAGACAGACAGAGACACAGACAGTCTCCCTGACAGTCTTCCAGACAGAGACCCAGACAGACAGAGACACAGTCAGTCTCCTAGACAGTCTTCTAGACTGAGACCCACACAGACGGAGACACAGACAGTCTCCCAGACAGAGACAAAGACAGTCTCAAAGCCAGAGACCCAGACAGACAGAGACACAGACATTCTCCCAGACTGACAGAGACACAGACAGTCTCCCAGACAGAGTAAAGACAGTCTCCAGACAGAGACCCAGACAGACAGAGACACAGACAGTCTCACAGTCTCCAGACAGAGACCCAGACAGACAGAGACACAGACAGTCTCCCAGACAGTCTCCCAGACAGAGACCCACACAGACAGAGACACAGACAGTCTCCCAGACAGAGACAAAGACAGTCTCAAAGACAGAGACCCAGACAGACAGAGACACAGACAGTCTCCCAGACAGACAGAGACACAGACAGTCTCCCAGACAGTCTCCCAGACAGAGACCCACACAGACAGAGACACAGACAGTCTCCCAGACAGAGAAAGACAGTCTCAAAGACAGAGGCCCAGACAGACAGACACAGACAGTCTCCCAGACAGTCTCCCAGACAGAGAAACAGACAGTCTCAGACAGTCTCCCAGACAAGACCCACACAGACAGAGACACAGACAGTCTCCCAGACAGTCTCCCCGACAGAGACACAGACAGTCTCGCAGACAGTCTACCAGACAGTCTCCCAGACAGAACCCAGACAGAGACACAGACAGACAGGAGACACAGACAGTCTCCTAGACAGAGAGACAGTCTCCCAGACAGAAACCCAGACAGTCTCCCAGACTGAGACACACACAGACGGAGACACAGACAGTCTCCCAGACAGAGACAAAGACAGTCTCAAAGCTAGAGACCCAAACAGACAGAGACACAGACAGTCTCCCAGACAGTCTTCCAGACAGAGACCCAGACAGACAGAGACACAGTCAGTCTCCTAGACAGTCTTCCAGACAGAGACCCACACAGTCTCCCAGACAGAGACAAAGACAGTCTCAAAGACAGAGGCCCAGACAGACAGAGACACAGACAGTCTCCCAGACAGAAACCCAGACAGTCTCCCAGACTGAGACACACACAGACGGAGACACAGACAGTCTCCCAGACAGAGACAAAGACAGTCTCAAAGCCAGAGACCCAGACAGACAGAGACACAGTCAGTCTCCCAGACAGTCTCCCAGACAGAGACCCACGCAGACAGAAAAACAGACAGTCTCCCAGACAGAGAAACAGACAGTCTCCCAGACAGTCTCCCAGACAGAGACCCACACAGACAGAGACACAGACAGTCTCCCAGACAGAGACACAGACAGTCTCCCAGACAGTCTCCCAGACTGAGACCCACACAGACAGAGAGACAGACAGTCTCCCAGACAGAGACAAAGACAGTCTCAAAGACAGAGGCCCAGACAGACAGGGACACAGACAGTCTCCCAGACAGTCTCCCAGACAGAGACCCACGCAGACAGAGACACAGACAGTCTCCCAGACAGAGACCCACACAGACAGAGACACAGACAGTCTCCCAGACAGAGACACAGACAGACAGAAACACAGACAGTCTCCCAGACAGTCTCCCAGACAGAGACCCAGACAGACAGAGACACAGACAGTCTCCCAGACAGAGACACAGACAGACAGAAACACAGACAGTCTCCCAGACAGTCTCCCAGACAGAACACAGACAGACAGAACACAGACAGTCTCCCAGACAGAAGCCAGACAGTCTCCCAGACAGGGACCCAGACAGACAGAGAAACAGACAGTCTCTAGACAGAACACAGACAGTCTCCCAGACAGAGACAAAGACAGTCTCCCAGACAGGAGACCCAGACAGACAGAGACACAGACAGTCTCCCAGACAGAGACCCAGACAGAGACCCAGACAGACAGAGACACAGTCAGTCTCCCAGACAGTCTCCCAGACAGAGACCCACATAGACAGAGACACAGACAGTCTCGGACAGAACAAAGACAGTCTCCCAGACAGAGACCAGACAGACAGAGACACAGACAGTCTCCCAGACAGAAACCCAGACAGAGAGACCCAGACAGACAGAGACACAGACAGTCTCACAGACAGTCTCCCAGACAGAAAACAGACAGTCTCCCAGACAGTCTCCCAGACAGAGACCCACACAGACAGAGACACAGACAGTCTCCCAGACAGAGACAAAGACAGTCTCAAAGCCAGAGACCCAGACAGACAGAGACACAGACAGTCTCCCAGACAGAGACCCACACAGACAGAGACACAGACAGTCTCCCAGACAGAGACAAAGACAGTCTCAAAGACAGAGGCCCAGACAGACAGAGACACAGACAGTCTCCCAGACAGTCTCCCAGACAGAGACACAGACAGTCTCGCAGACAGTCTCCCAGACAGTCTCCCAGACAGAGACACAGACAGTCTACAGACAGTCTACCAGACAGTCTCCCAGACAGAGACACACACAGACAGAGACACAGACAGTCTCCCAGACAGACTCCCAGACAGTCTCCAGACAGAACCCAGACAGAGACACAGACAGACAGAGACACAGACAGTCTCCCAGACAGTCTCCCAGACAGAACCAGACAGAGACACAGACAGACAGAGACACAGACAGTCTCCCAGACAGAGACAAAGACAGTCTCCCAGACAGCAACCAGACAGTCTCCCAGACAGAGACACACACAGACAGAGACACAGACAGTCTCAGACAGAGACAAAGACAGTCTCAAGCAGAGACCCAGACAGACAGGAACAGACAGTCTCCCAGACAGTCTTCCAGACAGAGACCCAGACAGACAGAGACACAGTCAGTCTCCCAGACAGTCTCCCAGACAGAGACCCACGCAGACAGAAAGACAGACAGTCTCCCAGACAGAGAAACAGACAGTCTCCCAGACAGTCTCCCAGACAGAGACCCACACAGACAGAGACACAGACAGTCTCCCAGACAGTCTCCCAGACAGAGACACAGACAGTCTCCCAGACAGAGACACAGACAGTCTCCCAGACAGAAACCCAGACAGAAACCCAGACAGTCTCCCAGACAGTCTCCCAGACTGAGACCCACACAGACAGAGAGACAGACAGTCTCCCAGACAGAGACAAAGACAGTCTCAAAGACAGAGGCCCAGACAGACAGGGACACAGTCAGTCTCCCAGACAGTCTCCCAGACAGAGACCCACGCAGACAGAGACACAGACAGTCTCCCAGACAGTCTCCCAGACAGAGACCCACACAGACAGAGACACAGACAGTCTCCCAGACAGAGACACAGACAGACAGAAACACAGACAGTCTCCCTGACAGTCTTACAGACAGAGACTCAGACAGACAGAGACACAGACAGTCTCCCAGACAGAAACCCAGATAGTCTCCCAGACTGAGACCCACACAGAGGGAGATACAGACAGTCTACCAGACAGAGACCCAGACTGACAGAGAAACAGACAGTCTCCAGACAGAAACCCAGACAGACAGAGACACAGACAGTCTCCAGACAGAAACAAAGACAGTCTCCCAGACTGAGACCCACACAGACAGAGACACAGACAGTCTCCCAGACAGAACCCAGACAGAGACACAGACAGACAGACAGAGACAAAGACAGTCTCCGAGACTGACAGAGACACAGACAGTCTCCCAGACAGAGTTAAAGACAATCTCCAAGACAGAGACCCAGACAGACAGAGACACAGACAGTCTCCCTGACAGTCTTCCAGGCAGAGACCCAGACAGACAGAGACACAGTCAGTCTCCTAGACAGTCTTCCAGACTGAGACCCACACAGACGGAGACACAGACAGTCTCCCAGACAGAGACAAAGACAGTCTCAAAGCCAGAGACCCAGACAGACAGAGACACAGTCAGTCTCCCAGACAGTCTCCCAGACAGAGACCCACATAGACAGAGACACAGACAGTCTCCCAGACAGAGACAAAGACAGTCTCAAAGACAGAGGCCCAGACAGACAGAGACACAGACAGTCTCCCAGACAGTCTCCCAGACAGAGACCCAGACAGACAGAGACACAGTCAGTCTCCCAGACAGTCTCCCAGACAGAGACCCATGCAGACAGAAACACAGACAGTCTCCCAGACAGAGAAACAGACAGTCTCCCAGACAGTCTCCCAGACAGAGACCCACACAGACAGAGACACAGACAGTCTCCCAGACAGTCTCCCCGACAGAGAGCACAGACAGTCTCGCAGACAGTCTCGCAGACAGTCTCCCAGACAGAACCCAGACAGAGACACAGACAGTCTCCCAGACAGTCTCCCAGACAGAACCCAGACAGAGACACAGACAGTCTCCCAGACAGAGACAAAGACAGTCTCCCAGACAGAAACCCAGACAGTCTCCCAGACTGAGACACACACAGACAGACACAGACAGTCTCCCAGACAGAGACAAAGACAGTCTCAAAGCTAGAGACCCAGACAGACAGAGACACAGACAGTCTCCCAGACAGTCTCCCAGACAGAGACCCAGACAGACAGAAAAACAGACAGTCTCCCAGACAGTCTCCCAGACAGAGAAACAGACAGTCTCCCAGACAGTCTCCCAGACAGAGACCCACACAGACAGAGACACAGACAGTCTCCCAGACAGAGACACAGACAGTCTCCCAGACAGAGACACAGACAGTCTCCCAGACTGAGACCCACACAGACAGAGACACACAAAGTCCCCCAGACAGAAACCCAGACAGTCTCCCAGACAGTCTCCCAGACTGAGACCCACACAGACAGAGAGACAGACAGTCTCCCAGACAGAGACAAAGACAGTCTCAAAGACAGAGGCCCAGACAGACAGGGACACAGTCAGTCTCCCAGACAGTCTCCCAGACAGAGACTCACGCAGACAGAGACACAGACAGTCTCCCAGACAGTCTCCCAGACAGAGACCCACACAGACAGAGACACAGACAGTCTCCCAGACAGAGACACAGACAGACAGAAACACAGACAGTCTCCCTGACAGTCTTCCAGACAGAGACTCAGACAGACAGAGACACAGACAGTCTCCCAGACAGAGACACAGACAGACAGAAACACAGACAGTCTCCCAGACAGTCTTCCAGACAGAAACACAGACAGACAGAGACACAGACAGTCTCCCAGACAGAAACCCAGACAGTCTCCCAGACTGAGACCCACACAGACGGAGACACAGACAGTCTCCCAGACAGAGACCCAAACAGACAGAGACACAGTCAGTCTCCCAGACAGAAACAGACAGACAGAGACACAGACAGTCTCCCAGACAGAGACAAAGACAGTCTCCCAGACAGAAACCCAGACAGAGACACAGACAGACAGAGACACAGACAGGCTCCCAGACAGAAACCCAGACAGAGACACAGACAGACGGAGACACAGTCTCCCAGACAGAGACAAAGACAGTCTCAAAGCAGAACCCAGACAGACAGAGACACAGACAGTCTCCCAGACAGTCTCCCAGACAGAGACCCAGACAGACAGAGACACAGACAGTCTCCCAGACAGAGACAAAGACAGTCTCAAAGACAGAGGCCCAGACAGACAGAGACACAGACAGTCTCCCAGACAGTCTTCCAGACAGAGACCCAGACAGACAGAGACACAGTCAGTCTCCCAGACAGTCTCCCAGACAGAGACCCACGCAGACAGAAAAACAGACAGTCTCCCAGACAGAGAAACAGACAGTCTCCCAGACAGTCTCCCAGACAGAGACCCACACAGACAGAGACACAGACAGTCTCCCAGACAGAAACCCAGACAGTCTCCCAGACAGTCTCCCAGACTGAGACACACACAGACAGAGAGACAGACAGTCTCCCAGACAGAGACAAAGACAGTCTCAAAGACAGAGGCCCAGACAGACAGAGACACAGACAGTCTCCCAGACAGTCTCCCAGACAGAGACCCAGACAGACAGAGACACAGACAGTCTCCCAGACAGTCTCCCAGACAGAGACCCAGACAGACAGAGACACAGACAGTCTCCCAGACAGAGACACAGACAGTCTCCCAGACAGAGACCCACACAGACAGAGACACAGACAGTCTCCCAGACAGAACCCAGACAGAGACACAGACAGTCTCCCAGACAGAGCCAAACAGACAGAGACACAGACAGTCTCCCAGACAGTCTCCCAGACAGAGACCCAGACAGACAGGAGACACAGACAGTCTCCCAGACAGGACAGACAGACAGAGACACAGACAGTCTCCCAGACAGAGCCCACACAGACAGAGACACAGACAGTCTCCCAGACAGAGACCCAGACAGACAGAGAAACAGACAGTCTCCCAGACAGTCTCCCAGACAGAGACCACACAGACAGAGAAACAGACAGTCCAGACAGTCTACCAGACAGTCTCCCAGACAGTCTCCCAGACAGAGACCCACACAGACAGAGAGACAGACAGTCTCCCAGACAGAACCAGACAGACAGAGACACAGACAGTCTCCCAGACAGTCTCCCAGACAGAGACCCACACAGACAGAGACACAGACAGTCTCCAGACAGTCTACCAGACAGTCTCCCAGACAGAGACCCAGACAGAAGACACAGACAGACAGAGACACAGACAGTCTCCCAGACAGTCTCCCAGACAGAGACCAGACAGTCTCCCAGACAGAAACCCACACAGACAGAGACACAGACAGTCTCTGACAGAGACAAGACAGTCTCCCAGACAGAAACCAGACAGTCTCCCAGACAGAGAGCACAGAGCAGAGACAGACAGTCTCCCAGACAGTCTCCCAGACAGAGACCCAGACAGACAGAAACACAGACAGTCTCCCAGACAGTCTCCCAGACAGAGACCCAGACACACAGAAACACAGACAGTCTCCCAGACAGTCTCCCAGACAGAACCCAGACAGACAGAGACACAGACAGTCTCCCAGACAGTCTCCCAGACAGAGAAACAGACAGTCTCCCAGACAGTCTCCCAGACAGAGACCCAGACAGACAGAGACACAGACAGTCTCCAGACAGTCTCCCAGACAGAGAAACACAGACAGTCTCCCAGACAGAGACCCAGACAGCTAGAGACACAGACAGTCTCCCAGACAGAGACAAAGACAGTCTCAAGACAGAGACCCAGACAGACAGAGACACAGACAGTCTCCCAGACAGTCTCCCAGACAGAGACACAGACAGTCTCCCAGACAGAGAAACAGACAGTCTCCCAGACAGTCTCCCAGACAGAGACACAGACAGTCTCCCAGACAGAGAAACAGACAGTCTCCCAGACAGTCTCCCAGACAGAACCCACACAGACAGAGACACAGACAGTCTCCCAGACAGACCCAGACAGACAGAGACACAGACAGTCTCCCACAGAGACCCCACAGACAGAGACACAGTCAGTCTCAGACAGTCTCCCAGACAGAAGAAACACAGACAGTCTCCCAGACAGAGACCCAGACAGCAGAGACACAGACAGTCTCCCAGACAGTCTCCCAGACAGAGACCACACAGACAGAAACACAGACAGTCTCCCAGACAGAGACAAGACAGTCTCCCAGACAGAGACACAGACAGTCTCCCAGACAGAGAGACAGACAGAGACACAGACAGTCTCCCAGACAGGGACACAGACAGAGACACAGACAGTCTCCCAGACAGTCTCCCAGACAGAGAGCCACACAGACAGAGACCCAGACAGTCTCCCAGACAGTCTCCCAGACAGAGACCCAGACAGACAGAGACACAGACAGTCTCCCAGACAGTCTCCCAGACAGACCCAGACAGACAGAAGACACAGACAGTCTCCCAGACAGTCTTCCAGACAGAGACCCACACAGACAGAACACAGACAGTCTCCCAGACAGTCTCCCAGACAGAAGAACCAGACAGACAGAAACAGACAGTCTCAGACAGAAACCCAGACAGTCTCCCAGACAGAGACCCAGACAGACAGAGCACAGACAGTCTCCCAGACAGAGAAAAGACAGACAGAGAAGACAGTCTCCCAGACAAGAACCAGACAGTCTCACAGACAGTCTCCCAGACAGAGACCCACAGACAGTCTCCAGACAGAGACCCAGACAGACAGAACACAGACAGTCTCCCACAGAGACCCACACAGACAGAGACACAGACAGTCTCCCAGACAGAGACCTAAACAGACAGAGACACAGACAGTCTCCCAGACAGTCTCCCAGACAGAGCCAGAAGACAGGAGCACAGACAGTCTCCCAGACAGAGACCAGACAGACAGAGACACAGACAGTCTCCCAGACAGAGACCCAGACAGAGAGAACAGACAGTCTCCCAGACAGTCTACCAGACAGTCTCCCAGACAGTCTCCCAGACAGAGACCCACACAGACAGAGAGCAGACAGTCTCCCAGACAGAGACCAACAGACAGAGACACAGACAGTCTCCAGACAGTCTCCCAGACAGAGACCCACAGAGACAGAGACACAGACAGTCTCCCAGACAGAGGAAACAGACAGTCTACAGACAGAGACAGTCTACCAGACAGTCTCCCAGACAGAGACCCAGACAGAGACACAGACAGACAGAGACACAGACAGTCTCCCAGACAGTCTCCCAGACAGAGCCCAGACAGTCTCCCAGACAGAAACCCACACAGACAGAGACACAGACAGTCTCCCAGACAGAGACAAAGACAGTCTCCCAGACAGCAGAAACCAGACAGTCTCCCAGACAGAGGCCCACACAGACAGAGACCAGACAGTCTCCCAGACAGTCTCCCAGACAGAGACCAGACAGACAGACAGAAACACAGACAGTCTCCCAGACAGTCTCCCAGACAGAGACAGACAGACAGAAAGCACAGACAGTCTCCCAGACAGTCTCCCAGACAGAGACCCAGACAGACAGAGACACAGACAGTCTCCCAGACAGTCTCCCAGACAGAGACCCAGACAGACAGAGACACAGACAGTCTCCCAGACAGTCTCCCAGACAGACAGAAACACAGACAGTCTCCCAGACAGAGACCCAGACAGCAGAACACAGACAGTCTCCCAGACAGAGAACAAAGACAGTCTCAAGACAGAGACCCAGACAGACAGAGACACAGACAGTCTCCCAGACAGTCTCCCAGACAGAGACCCAGACAGACAGAGACACAGACAGTCTCCCAGACAGTCTCCCAGACAGAGACCCACACAGACAGAGACACAGACAGTCTCCCAGACAGTCTCCCAGACAGAGAAAACACAGACAGTCTCCCAGACAGAGACCCAGACAGCAGAGACACAGAGAGTCTCCAGACAGTCTTCCAGACAGAGACCCACACAGACAGAAACACAGACAGTCTCCCAGACAGAGACAAGACAGTCTCCCAGACAGAGACACAGACAGTCTCCCAGACAGCGAAACAGACAGAGACACAGACAGTCTCCCAGACAGGGACACAAACAGAGACACAGACAGTCTCCCAGACAGTCTCCCAGACAGAGACGCACACAGCAGAGAACAGACAGTCTCCCAGACAGTCTCCCAGACAGGGCCAGACAGACAGAAACACAGACAGTCTCCCAGACAGTCTCCCAGACAGAGACCCAGACACACAGAAACGCAGACAGGCTCCCAGACAGTATTCCAGACTGAGACCCACACAGAAAGAGACACAGACAGTCTCCCAGACAGTCTTCCAGACAGAGAACCAGACAGAAAGAAACAGACAGTCTCCCAGACAGAAACCCAGACAGTCTCCCAGACTGAGACCCAGAGAAACAGAGACACAGACAGTCTCCTAGACAGAGAAAAGACAGACAGAGAAACAGTCTCCCAGACAAGAACCAGACACTCTCACAGACAGTCTCCCAGACTGAGACCCACACAGACAGTCTCCCAGACAGAGACCCAGACAGACAGAGACACAGACAGTCTCCCACACAGAGACCCACACAGACTGAGACACAGACAGTCTCCCAGACAGAGACCCAGACAGACAGAGACACAGACAGTCTCCCAGACAGTCTCCCAGACAGAGACCCAGACAGACAGAGACACAGACAGTCTCCCAGACAGAGACCCAGACAGACAGAGACACAGACAGTCTCCCAGACAGAGACCCACACAGACAGAGACACAGACAGTCTCCCAGACAGGCACACAGACAGTCTCCCAGACAGTCTCCCAGACAGAGACCCACACAGACAGAGACACAGACAGTCTCCCAGACAGAGACCCAGACAGACAGAGACACAGTCAGTCTCCCAGACAGTCTCCCAGACAGAGACCCACAGAGACAGAGACACAGACAGTCTCCCAGACAGAGAAACAGACAGTCTCGCAGACAGTCTCCAGACAGTCTCCCAGACAGAGACCCAGACAGAGACACAGACAGACAGAGACACAGACAGTCTCCCAGACAGTCTCCAGACAGAAGTACAGACAGTCTCCCAGACAGAAACCCAGACAGAGACACAGACAGTCTCCCAGACAGAGACAAGACAGTCTCCCAGACAGAAACCAGACAGTCTCCCAGACAGAGAGCCACACAGACAGAGACCAGACAGTCTCCCAGACAGTCTCCCAGACAGAGACCAGACAGACAGAAACACAGACAGTCTCCCAGACAGTCTCCCAGACAGAACCCAGACACACAGAAGCACAGACAGTCTCCCAGACAGTCTCCCAGACAGAGACCCAGACAGACAGAGACACAGACAGTCTCCCAGACAGTCTCCCAGACAGAGAGACCCAGACAGACAGAGACACAGACAGTCTCCCAGAAGTCTCCCAGACAGATAGAAACACAGTCAGTCTCCCAGACAGAGACCCAGACAGCTAGAGACACAGACAGTCTCCCAGACAGAGAACAAAGACAGTCTCAAAGACAGAGACCCAGACAGACAGAGACACAGACAGTCTCCCAGACAGTCTCCCAGACAGAGACCCAGACAGACAGAGACACAGTCAGTCTCCCAGACAGTCTCCCAGACAGAGACCCAGCAGACAGAAACACAGACAGTCTCCCAGACAGTCTCCCAGACAGAGACACAGACAGACAGAACACAGACAGTCTCCCAGACAGTCTCCCAGACAGAGACCCAGACAGACAGAGCACCAGACAGTCTCCAGACAGAGACACAGACAGTCTCCCAGACAGTCTCCCAGACAGTCTCCCAGACAGACAGAAACACAGACAGTCTCCCAGACAGTCTCCCAGACAGAACCCAGACAGACAGAACACAGACAGTCTCCCAGACAGTCTCCCAGACAGACAGAAACACAGACAGTCTCCCAGACAGTCTAAGACAGAGACCAGACACACAGAAGACCAGACAGGCTCCAGACAGTCTCCCAGACAGGAGACCCAGACAGACAGAGAAACAGACAGTCTCCAGACAGAACCAAGACAGACAGAAACAGACAGAGAAACAGACAGTCTCCCAGACAGAAAACCAGACAGTCTCACAGACAGTCTCCCAGACCCCAGACAGAGACCCACACAGACAGTCTCCCAGTCACAGACCAGAAAGACAGAGACACAGACAGTCTCCCAGACAGAGACAGACAGTCTCCCAGAGTGAAACCCACACAGACAGAGACACAGACAGTCTCTAGACAGAGACACAGACAGTCTCCCAGACAGTCTCCCAGACAGAGACACGCAGACAGAAACACAGACAGTCTCCCAGACAGTCTCCCAGACAGAGACCCACACAGACAGGACACAGACAGTCTCCCAGACAGAACACAGACAGTCTCCCAGACAGTCTACCAGACAGTCTCCCAGACAGAACCAGACAGAGACACAGACAGACAGAGACACAGACAGTCTCCCAGACAGTCTCCCAGACAGAAACCCACACAGACAGAGACAGACAGTCTCCCAGACAGTCTTCCAGACAGAGACCAGACAGACAGAATCACAGTCAGTCTCCCAGACAGTCTCCCAGACAGAGACCCACACAGACAGAGACACAGACAGTCTCCCAGACAGAGATAAAGACAGTCTCAAAGACAGAGGCCCAGACAGACAGAGACACAGACAGTCTCCCAGACAGTCTGCCAGACAGAAGACCCAGACAGACAGAGACAGTCAGTCTCCCAGACAGTCTCCCAGACAGAGACACAGACAGTCTCCCAGACAGAGACACAGACAGTCTCCCAGACAGAGGGAAACAGACAGTCTCCCAGACAGTCTCCCAGACAGAGACCAGACACACAGAAACACAGACAGTCTCCCAGACAGTCTTCCAGACAGAGGCAGCACACAGAGCAGAGCCAGACAGTCTCCCAGACAAGACCCAGAAAGACAGAGACACAGACAGTCTCCCAGACAGAGACCAAGACAGACAGAGACACAGACAGTCTCCCAGACAGAACACAGACAGTCCCAGACAGAAACAGACAGTCTGACAGTCTCCCAGACAGTCTCAGACAGAGACCACACAGACAGAGACACAGACAGTCTCCCAGACAGAGACCAGACAGACAGAGACACAGACAGTCTCCCACAGAGACCCACACAGACAGAGACACAGTCAGTGTCCCAGAAAGTCTCCCAGACAGATAGAAACACCGTCAGTCTCCCAGACAGAGACCCGACAGCTAGAGACACAGAGAGGCTCCCAGACAGTCTTCAGACAGAGACCCAGACAGACAGAAACACAGACAGTCTCCCAGACAGAGACAAAGACAGTCTCCCAGACAGAGACACAGACAGTCTCCCAGACAGCGAGAACAGACAGAGACACAGACAGTCTCCCAGACAGGGACAGACACAGACACAGTCAGTCTCCCAGACAGTCTCCCAGACAGAGAGCACAGACAGGCAGAGACCCAGACAGTCTCCCAGACAGTCTCCCAGACAGAGACCCAGACAGACAGAAACACAGACAGTCTCCCAGACAGTCTCCCAGACAGAGACCAGACACACAGAAGCACAGACAGGCTCCCAGACAGTCTTCCAGACGAGACCACACAGAAAGAGACACAGACAGTCTCCCAGACAGTCTTCCAGACAGAGACCCAGACAGAAAGAAACAGACAGTCTCCCAGACAGAAACCAGACAGTCTCCCAGACCCAGGACCCAGACAGAAACAGAGACACAGACAGTCTCCAGACAGAGAAAGACAGACAGAGAGAAACAGACAGAGAGAAACAGACAGTCTCCCAGACAGAAAACCAGACAGTCTCCCAGACTGAGACCCACACAGACAGAGACACAGACAGTCTCCCACAGAGACCCACAGACAGGCACAGACAGACAGTCCCTACAGACAGAGACCTAAACAGACTGAGACACAGACAGTCTCCCAGACAGTCTCCCAGACATAGACCCAGAAGACAGAGACACAGACAGTCTCCCAGACAGAGACCCAGACAGACAGAGACACAGACAGTCTCCCAGATAGAGACCCACACAGACAGAGACACAGACAGTCTCCCAGACAGAGACCCAGACAGACAGATAAACAGTCAGTCTCCCAGACAGTCTCCCAGACAGAGACCCACGCAGACAGAAACACAGACAGTCTCCCAGACAGAGAAACAGACAGTCTCCCAGACAGTCTCCCAGACAGAGACCCACACAGACAGAGACACAGACAGTCTCCCAGACAGTCTACCAGACAGTCTCCCAGACAGAACTCAGACAGAGACACAGACAGACAGAGACACAGACAGTCTCCCAGACAGTCTCCCAGACAGTCTCCCAGACTGAAACCCACACAGACAGAGACACAGACAGTCTCCTGACAGTCTCCAGACAGAGACCCAGACAGACAGAATCACAGTCAGTCTCTAGACAGTCTCCCAGACAGAGACCCACACAGATAGAGACACAGACAGTCTCCCAGACAGAGACAAAGACAGTCTCAAAGACAGAGGCCCAGACAGACAGAGACACAGACAGTCTCCCAGACAGTCTCCCAGACAGAACCCAGACAGACAGAGACACAGTCAGTCTCCCAGACAGTCTCCCAGACAGAGACACAGACAGTCTCCCAGACAGAGACACAGACAGTCTCCCAGACAGAGAACAGACAGTCTCCCAGACAGTCTCCCAGACAGAGACCAGACACACAGAAACACAGACAGTCTCCCAGACAGTCTCCCAGACAGAGGCACACACAGGCAGAACCCAGACAGTCTCCCAGACACTAGACCCAGACAGACAGAGACACAGACAGTCTCCCAGACAGAGAAAAGACAGACAGAGACACAGACAGTCTCCCAGACAGAGACACAGACAGTCTCCCAGACAGACACAGACAGTCTCCCAGACAGAAACAGACAGTCTCCCAGACAGTCTCCCAGACAGAGACCCACACAGACAGAGACACAGACAGTCTCCCAGACAGAGACCCAGACAGACAGAGACACAGACAGTCTCCACAGAGACCCACACAGACAGAGACACAGTCAGTCTCAGAAAGTCTCCCAGACAGATAGAAACACAGACAGTCTCCCAGACAGAGACCCGACAGCTAGAGACACAGACAGTCTCCCAGACAGTCTCCAGACAGAGCCCAGACAGACAGAAACACAGACAGTCTCCCAGACAGAGACAAGACAGTCTCCCAGACAGAGACACAGAGAGTCTCCCAGACAGAGAAACAGACAGAGACACAGACAGTCTCCCAGACAGGACACAAACAGAGACACAGTCAGTCTCCCAGACAGTCTCCCAGACAGAGGCACACAGAGCAGAGACCCAGACAGTCTCCCAGACAGTCTCCCAGACAGAGACCCAGACAGACAGAACACAGACAGTCTCCCAGACAGTCTCCCAGACAGACCCAGACACACAGAAAGCAGAGACAGTCTCCCAGACAGTCTTCCAGACTGAGACCCACACAGACAGGAGACACAGACAGTCTCCCAGACAGTCTTCCAGACAGAGACCAGACAGAAGAAACAGACAGTCTCCCAGACAGAAACCCAGACAGTCTCCCAGACAGAGACCCAGAAAACAGAGACACAGACAGTCTCCCAGACAGTCTCCCAGACAGAGACCCACACAGTCTCCCAGACAGTCTCCCAGACAGAGACCCACACAGACAGAGACACAGACAGTCTCCCAGACAGTCTCCCAGACAGAAACCCACACAGACAGAGACACAGACAGTCTCCCAGACAGAGAAACAGACAGTCTCCCAGACAGTCTCCCAGACAGAGACCCAGACAGACAGAGACACAGACAGTCTCCCAGACAGAGACCCACACAGACAGAGACACAGACAGTCTCCCAGACAGGACCAGACAGACAGAGAAACAGACAGTCTCCCAGACAGTCTCCCAGACAGAGACCCACAGACAGAAACACAGACAGTCTCCCAGACAGAGAGACAGACAGTCTCCCAGACAGTCTCCCAGACAGAGACCCACACAGACAGAGACACAGACAGTCTCCCAGACAGAGACACAGACAGTCTCCAGACAGTCTACAGACAGTCTCCCAGACAGAGCAGACAGAGACACAGACAGACAGAGACACAGACAGTCTCCCAGACAGTCTCCCAGACAGTCTCCCAGACAGAAACCCACACAGACAGAGACACAGACAGTCTCCCAGACAGTCTCCCAGACAGAAGCCCACACAGACAGAGACACAGACAGTCTCCCAGACAGTCTCCCAGACAGAGACCCAGACAGACAGAGACACAGACAGTCTCCCAGACAGAGACCACACAGACAGAGACACAGACAGTCTCCCAGACAGAGACCCAGACAGACAGAGACACAGACAGTCTCCCAGACAGTCTCCCAGACAGAGACCCACGCAGACAGAAACACAGACAGTCTCCCAGACAGAGAAACAGACAGTCTCCCAGACAGTCTCCCAGACAGAGACCCACACAGACAGAGACATAGACAGTCTCCCAGACAGAGACACAGACAGTCTACCAGACAGTCTACCAGACAGTCTCCCAGACAGAACCTAGACAGAGACACAGACAGACAGAGACACAGACAGTCTCCCAGACAGTCTCCCAGACAGTCTCCCAGACTGAAACCCACACAGACAGAGACACAGACAGTCTCCCTGACAGTCTTCCAGACAGAGACCCAGACAGACAGAATCACAGTCAGTCTCCCAGACAGTCTCCCAGACAGAGACCCACACAGACAGAGACACAGACAGTCTCCCAGACAGAGAGACAAAGACAGTCTCCCAGACAGAGGCCCAGACAGACAGAGACACAGACAGTCTCCCAGACAGTCTGCCAGACAGAGACAGACAAACAGAGGCACAGTCAGTCTCCCAGACAGTCTCCCAGACAGAGACACAGACAGTCTCCCAGACAGTCTCCCAGACAGAACCAGACACACAGAAACACAGACAGTCTCACAGACAGTCTCCCAGACAGAAGCGCACACAGACAGAGACCAGACAGTCTCCCAGACATGAGCCCAGAAGAGACAGAGACACAGACAGTCTCCCAGACAGAGACCAAGACAGACAGAGACACAGACAGTCTCCCAGACAGAGACACAGACAGTCTCCCAGACAGAGAAACAGACAGTCTCCCAGACAGTCTCCCAGACAGAGACCCACAGACAGAGACACAGACAGTCTCCCAGACAGAACCCAGACAGACAGAGACACAGACAGTCTCCCAGACAGAAACAGACAGAGACACAGACAGTCTCCCAGACAGAGGACACAGACAGAGACACAGACAGTCTCCCAGACAGTCTCCCAGACAGAGAGACACACACAGACAGAGACACAGACAGTCTCCCAGACAGTCTCCCAGACAGAGAAACAGACAGTCTACAGAAGTCTACAAGACAGTCTCCCAGACAGAGACCCAGACAGAGACACAGACAGACAGAGACACAGACAGTCTCCCAGACAGACTCCCAGACAGTCTCCCAGAGTGAAACCCCACAGACAGAGACACAGACAGTCTCTAGACAGAGACAAGACAGTCTCCCAGACAGAAACAGACAGTCTCCCAGACAGAGACCCACACAGACGAGACACAGACAGTCTCCCAGACAGAGACAAAGACAGTCTCAAAGCCAGAGCCTCAGACAGACAGAGACACAGACAGTCTCCCAGACAGTCTCCCAGACAGAGACCCAGACAGGCAGAGACACAGTCAGTCTCCCAGACAGTCTCCCAGACAGAGACCCACCAGACAGAGACACAGACAGTCTCCCAGACAGAGACAAAGACAGTCTCAAAGACAGAGACCCAGACAGACAGAGACACAGACAGTCTCCCAGACAGAGACCCAGACAGACAGAAACACAGTCAGTCTCCCAGACAGTCTCCCAGACAGAAACCCACACAGACAGAGACACAGACAGTCTCCCAGACAGAGACAAAGACAGTCTCCCAGACAGGGAGCACAGACAGTCTCCCAGACAGAGACCCAGACAGACAGAGACACAGACAGTCTCCCAGACAGTCTTCCAGACAGGAGCCCAGACAGACAGAAACACAGACAGTCTCCCAGACAGTCTCCCAGACAGAACCCACACAGACAGAACACAGACAGTCTCCCAGACAGAACAAAGACAGTCTCCCAGACAGAGACACAGACAGTCTCCCAGACAGGAACCAGACAGACAGGGAACACAGACAGTCTCCCAGACAGTCCCAGACAGAAGACCAGACAGTCTCCAGACAGTCTCCCAGACAGAAACCCACACAGACAGAGACACAGACAGTCTCCCAGACAGAGACAAAGACAGTCTCAAAGACAGAGCCCGAACAGACAGAGACACAGACAGTCTCCCAGACAGTCTCCCAGACAGAAGACAGACAGTCTCCCAGACAGAAACCCACACAGACAGAGACACAGACAGTCTCCCAGACAGAGAAACAGACAGTCTCCCAGACAGTCTCCCAGACAGAGACACAGACAGACAGAAACACAGACAGTCTCCCAGACAGTCTTCCAGACAGACACCCAGACAGACAGAGACACAGACAGTCTCCCAGACAGAGACACAAACAGACAGAGACCAGACAGTCTCCCAGACAGTCTCCCAGACAGAGACCCACACAGACAGAGACACAGACAGTCTCCCAGACAGAAACAGACAGAGACACAAACAGTCTCCCAGACAGGGACACAGTCAGTCTCCCAGACAGTCTCCCAGACAGAGACCCAGAAAGACAGAGACACAGACAGTCTCCCAGACAGGAGACACAGACAGAGGACACAGACAGTCTCCCAGACAGTCTCCCAGACAGAGACGCACACAGACAGAGACACAGACAGTCTCCCAGACAGTCTCCCAGACAGAGACCCAGACAGACAGAAACACAGACAGTCTCCCAGACAGTCTCCCAGACAGAGACCCAGACACACAGAAGCACAGACAGTCTCCCAGACAGTCTTCCAGACATGAGACCCACACAGACAGAGACACAGACAGTCTCCCAGACAGTCTTCCAGACAGAGAGACCCAGACAGAAAGAAACAGACAGTCTCCCAGACAGAAACCCAGACAGTCTCCCACAGAGACCCAGAGAACAGGGACACAGACAGTCTCCCAGACAGAGACCAAGACAGACAGAGAAACAGACAGAGAAACAGACAGTCTCCCAGACAGAAAACTAGACAGTCTCACAGACAGTCTCCCAGACAGAGACCACACAGACAGTCTCCCAGACAGAGACCCAGACAGACAGAGACACAGACAGTCTCCCAGACAGAGACCCAGACAGACAGACACAGACAGTCTCCAGACAGAGACCTAAACAGACAGAGACACAGACAGTCTCCCAGACAGTCTCCCAGACAGAGACCCAGAAGACAGAGCACAGACAGTCTCCCAGACAGAGACCCAGACAGACAGAGACACAGACAGTCTCCCAGACAGTCTCCCAGACAGGAACCAGACAGACAGAGACACAGACAGTCTCCCAGACAGTCTCCCAGACAGAGACACAGACAGTCTCCCAGACAGTCTCCCAGACAGGAACCCAGACACACAGAGAGAAACACAGACAGTCTCCCAGACAGTCTCCCAGACAGAGACACAGACAGTCTCCCAGACAGAACACAGACAGTCTCCCAGACAGTCTCCCAGACAAGACCCAGACAGACAGAAACACAGACAGTCTCCAGACAGTCTTCCAGACAGAGACCCACACAGACAGAGACACAGACAGTCTCCCAGACAGAACACACAGACAGACAGAAACAGACAGTCTCCCAGACAGAAACCCAGACAGTCTCCCAGACAGTCTCCCAGACAGAGACCCACACAGACAGAGACACAGACAGTCTCCCAGACAGAAACCAGACAGTCTCCCAGACAGTCTCCCAGACAGAGACCCACAGAGACAGAGACACAGACAGTCTCCCAGACAGAGACAAAACAGTCACAGACAGTCTCCAGACAGTGTCCCAGACAGAGACCCAAACAGAGACACAGACAGACAGAGACACAGACAGTCTCCCAGACTGTCTCCCAGACATACTCCCAGACAGTCTCCCAGACAGAAACCCACACAGACAGAGACACAGACAGTCTCCCAGACAGAGACAAGACAGTCTCCCAGACAGAACCCAGACAGTCTCCCAGACAGTCTCCCAGACAGAGACCCAGACAGAAACACAGACAGTCTCCCAGACAGAGAAACAGACAGTCTCCCAGACAGTCTCCCAGACAGAGACCCACACAGACAGAGACACAGACAGTCTCCCAGACAGAGAAACAGACAGTCTCGCAGACAGTCTACCAGACAGTGTCCCAGACAGAGACCCAAACAGAGACACAGACAGACAGAGACACAGACAGTCTCCCAGACAGTCTCCCAGACAGTCTCCCAGACAGAAACCCACACAGACAGAGACACAGACAGTCTCCTGACAGTCTCCCAGACAGAGCCAGACAGACAGAATCACAGACAGTCTCTAGACAGTCTCCCAGACAGAGACCCACACAGACAGAGACACAGACAGTCTCCCAGACAGAGATAAAGACAGTCTCAAAGACAGAGGCCCAGACAGACAGAGACACAGACAGTCTCCCAGACAGTCTCCCAGACAGAGACCCAGACAGACAGAGACACAGACAGTCTCCCAGACAGTCTCCCAGACAGAGACACAGACAGTCTCCCAGACAGAGACACAGACAGTCTCCCAGACAGTCTCCCAGACAGAGACAGACACACAGAAACACAGACAGGCTCCCAGACAGTCTCCCAACAGAGAGCCACACAGACAGAGACCCAGACAGTCTCCCAGACAGAGACCCAGAAAGACAGAGACACAGACAGTCTCCCAGACAGAGACCAAGACAGACAGAGACACAGACAGTCTCCCAGACAGGAACACAGACAGTCTCCCAGACAGAGAAACAGACAGTCTCCCAGACAGTCTCCCAGACAGAGACCCACACAGACAGAGACACAGACAGTCTCCCAGACAGACAGACAGACAGAGACACAGACAGTCTCCCAGACAGAGAAACAGACAGAGAGACACAGACAGTCTCCCAGACAGAGACACAGACAGAGACACAGACAGTCTCCCAGACAGTCTCCCAGACAGAGACCCACACAGGCAGAGACACAGACAGTCTCCCAGACAGTCCCAGACAGACAGAAACAGACAGTCTCCCAGAGAGTCTACCAGACAGTCTCCCAGACAGGGCCAGACAGAGACACAGACAGACAGAGACACAGACAGTCTCCCAGACAGACTCCCAGACAGTCTCCCAGAAGAGAAACCACACAGACAGAGACACAGACAGTCTCCCAGACAGAACAAAGACAGTCTCCCAGACAGAAGCCAGACAGTCTCCCAGACAGGACCACACAGACAGAGACACAGACAGTCTCCCAGACAGAGACAAAGACAGTCTCAAGACAGAGACCCAGACAGACAGAGACACAGACAGTCTCCCAGACAGTCTCCCAGACAGAGACCCAGACAGGCAGAGACACAGTCAGTCTCCCAGACAGTCTCCCAGACAGAGACCCACACAGACAGAGACACAGACAGTCTCCCAGACAGTCTCCCAGACACAGAGACCCAGACAGACAGGAGCAGACAGTCTCCCAGACAGTCTCCCAGACAGAGACCCACACAGACAGAGACACAGACAGTCTCCCAGACAGAGACAAAGACAGTCTCAGACAGACAGAGGCCCAGACAGACAGAGACACAGACAGTCTCCCAGACAGAGACCCAGACAGACAGAAACACAGTCAGTCTCCCAGACAGTCTCCCAGACAGAAACCCACACAGACAGAGACACAGACAGTCTCCCAGACAGAGACAAAGACAGTCTCCCAGACAGGAGCAGACAGTCTCCCAGACAGAACCCAGACAGACAGAGCACAGACAGTCTCCCAGACAGTCTCCCAGACAGAGACCCAGACAGACAGAGACACAGTCAGTCTCCAGACAGTCTCCCAGACAGAGACCCACACAGACAGAGACACAGACAGTCTCCAGACAGAGACAAAGACAGTCTCAAAGACAGAGGCCCAGACAGACAGAGACACAGACAGTCTCCCAGACAGTCTCCCAGACAGAAGACAGACAGTCTCCCAGACAGTCTCCCAGACAGAAACCCACACAGACAGAGACACAGACAGTCTCCCAGACAGAGACAAGAAGTCTCCCAGACAGAGCCCAGACAGACAGAGACACAGACAGTCTCCCAGACAGTCTCCCAGACAGTCTCCCAGACAGAAACCCACACAGACAGAGACACAGACAGTCTCCCAGACAGAGAAACAGACAGTCTCCCAGACAGTCTCCCAGACAGAGAGACACAGACAGACAGAAACACAGACAGTCTCCCAGACAGTCTCCCAGACAGACACCCAGACAGACAGAGACACAGACAGTCTCCCAGACAGAACACAAACAGACAGAGAGCAGACAGTCTCCCAGACAGTCTCCCAGACAGAGACCCACACAGACAGAGACACAGACAGTCTCCCAGACAGAAACAGACAGACACACAGACAGTCTCCCAGACAGGGACAGACAGTCTCCCAGACAGTCTCCCAGACAGAGACCACAGAGGCAGAGATCCAGACAGTCTCCCAGACAGTCTCCCAGACAGAGACCCAGACAGGACAGAGACCAAGACAGACAGAGACACAGACAGTCTCCCAGACAGGGACACAGACAGAGACACAGACAGTCTCCCAGACAGTCCCAGACAGAGACAGCACACAGACAGGGCAGACAGTCTCCCAGACAGTCTCCCAGACAGAGACCCAGACAGACAGAAACACAGACAGTCTCCCAGACAGTCTCCCAGACAGAACCCAGACACACAGAAACACAGACAGTCTCCCAGACAGTCTTCCCAGACAGAGACCCACAGACAGGAGACACAGACAGTCTCCCAGACAGTCTTCAGACAGAGACCCAGACAGAAAGAACAGACAGTCTCCCAGACAGAAACCCAGACAGTCTCCCACTGAGACCAGAGAAACAGAGACACAGACAGTCTCCCAGACAGACCAAGACAGACAGAGAAACAGACAGAGAACAGACAGTCTCCCAGACAGAAAACCCAGACAGTCTCACAGACAGTCTCCCAGACAGAGACACAGACAGTCTCCCAGACAGGGCCCAGACAGACAGAGACACAGACAGTCTCCCACAGAGACCCACACAGACAGAGACACAGACAGTCTCCCAGACAGAGACCCAGACAGACAGAGACACAGACAGTCTCCCAGACAGTCTCCAGACAGAACCCAGACAACCAGAGACACAGACAGTCTCCCAGACAGTCTCCCAGACAGGAGCACAGACAGTCTCCCAGACAGTCTCCCAGACAGAACCAGACAGACAGAAACACAGACAGTCTCCCCAGACAGCTTCCAGACAGGAACACAGACAGTCTCCCAGACAGAGACACAGACAGTCTCCCAGACAGTCTCCCAGACAGACTCCCAGACAGTCTCAAGACAGTCTCCAGACAGTCTCCCAGACAGAGACCCAGACAGACAGAAACACAGACAGTCTCCAGACAGTCTTCCAGACAGAGACCCACAGAGCAGAGACACAGACAGTCTCCCAGACAGAACACAGACAGACAGAGAAACAGACAGTCTCCCAGACAGAAGCCAGACAGTCTCCCAGACACTCCAGACAGAGACCCACACAGACAGAACACAGACAGTCTCCCAGACAAGAAACCCAGACAGTCTCCCAGACAGTCTCCAGACAGAGACCCACAGAGAGCAGAGACACAGACAGTCTCCCAGACAGAGAACAGACAGTCTAGCAGACAGTCTCCAGACAGTCTCCCAGACAGAGCCCAGACAGAGACACAGACAGACAGAGAGCACAGAACAGTCTCCCAGACAGTCTCCCCCAGACAGACTCCCAGACAGTCTCCCAGACAGAAACACACAGACAGAGACACAGACAGTCTCCCAGACAGAGACAAGACAGTCTCCAGACAGAAACCAGACAGTCTCCCAGACAGAGACCCAGACAGACAGAGACACAGACAGTCTCCCAGACAGTCTCCCAGACAGACAGAAACACAGTCAGTCCCAGACAGAGCCACAGACAGTCTCAGACAGAGGAACAAGACAGTCTCCCAGACAGAGCAGACAGTCTCCCAGACAGTCTCCCAGACAGAGCAGAAACACAGACAGTCTCCCAGACAGAGCAGACAGTCTCCCAGACAGAGACCCAGACAGATCCCAGACAGTCTCCCAGACAGAACCCACACAGAACAGAGAGACAGAGAGACAGACAGTCTCCCAGACAGAGACCCAGACAGACAGAGAGCACCCAGACAGTCTCCCAGAGAGGCACAGACAGTCTCCCAGACAGAGAAACAGACAGTCTCCCAGACAGTCCCAGAGACAGAAGTCACCCAGACAGAGACACAGACAGTCTGGAACAGTCTCCCAGACAGTCTCCCAGACAGGCACAGAGACAGAAACACAGACAGTCTCAGAGCAGTCACAGACAGAGCCCAGACAGACAGAGCACAGACAGTCTCCCAGACAGAGACCACCAGACAGAGAGACAGACAGTCTCCCAGACAGAGACCCAGACAGACTGAGACACAATCAGACAGTCTCTCAGGCAGAGACTTGAGACAGGAGCCCAGACAGACAGAGACACAGACAGTCTCCCAGACAGTCTCCCAGACAGAACCCAGACAAGACAGTCACAGGACAGTCTCCCAGACAGTCTCCCAGACAGAGACCAGACAGTGGACAGTCTCCCAGACAGAGCCAAGACAGTCTGGACAGAAACCAGAGACAGTCTCCCAGACAGAACACAGACAGTCTCCCAGACAGACCAGGACAGTCTCCCAGACAGTCTCCCAGACAGAACTCCCAGACAGTCTCAAGACAGTCTCCCAGACAGTCTCCCAGACAGAACCCAGACAGACAGAAACACAGACAGTCTCCAGACAGTCTTCCAGACAGAGACCCACAGACAGAGCACAGACAGTCTCCCAGACAGAGACAAGACAGTCTCCCAGACAGAGACACAGACAGTCTCCCAGACAGAGAAACAGACAGGAGCAGACAGTCTCCCAGACAGGGACACAAACAGACACAGACAGTCTCCAGACAGTCTCCCAGACAGAGACCCACAGGAGAGACAGAGCAGTCTCCCAGACAGTCTCCCAGACAGAGCCCAGACAGACAGACACAGACAGTCTCCAGACAGTCTCCCAGACAGAGACCCAGACACACACAGAAACACAGACAGTCTCCCAGACAGTCTCCCAGACAGAGACCCACACAGACAGAACACAGACAGTCTCCCAGACAGTCTCCCAGACAGAGCCCCAGACAGAAGAAACAGACAGTCTCCCAGACAGAAACCCAGACAGTCTCCCAGACAGAGACCAGAGAACAGGCACAGACAGTCTCCCAGACAGTCTCCCAGACAGAGACCCACACAGTCTCCCAGACAGTCTCCCAGACAGAGACCCACACAGACAGAGACACAGACAGTCTCCCAGACAGTCTCCCAGACAGAAACCCACACAGACAGGAACAGAGACAGTCTCCCAGACAGAAAGCAGACAGTCTCCCAGACAGTCCAGAGAACCACAGACAGACAGAGACACAGACAGTCTCCCAGACAGAGCCCACAGACAGAGACACAGACAGTCTCCCAGACAGAGACCAGACAGACAGAGAAACAGACAGTCTCCCAGACAGTCTCCCAGACAGAAGACTCCGCAGACAGAAACACAGACAGTCTCCCAGACAGAGAAACAGACAGTCCCAGACAGTCTCCCAGACAGAGACCCACACAGACAGAGCAGGCAGTCCCAGACAGAACACAGACAGTCTACCAGACAGTCTACCAGACAGTCTCCCAGACAGAACCCCAGACAGAGACACAGACAGACAGAGACACAGACAGTCCCAGACAGTCTCCCAGACAGTCTCCCAGACTGAACCCACACAGACAGAGACACAGACAGTCTCCTGACAGTCTCCCAGACAGAGACCAGACAGACAGAATCACAGTCAGTCTCTAGACAGTCTCCCAGACAGAGACCACAGACAGAGACACAGACAGTCTCCCAGACGAGAACAAAGACAGTCTCAAAGACAGAGACCCAGACAGACAGAGACACAGACAGTCTCCAGACAGTCTCCCAGACAGAACCCAGACAAACGACAGAGGCACAGACAGTCTCCCAGACAGTCTCCCAGACAGAGACACAGACAGTCTCCCAGACAGAGACACAGACAGTCTCAGACAGTCTCCCAGACAGGAACCAGAGACACAGCAGAAACAGGGCAGAACCAGACAGTCTCCCAGACAGAGACAGCACACAGACAGGGCAGGCAGACAGTCTCCCAGACAGAGACCCAGAAGAGACAGAGACACAGACAGTCTCAGACAGAGACCAAGACAGACAGAGACACAGACAGTCTCCCAGACAGAGCACAGACAGTCCCCAGACAGAAGAACACACAGTCTCCCAGACAGTCTCCAGACAGAGACCCACACACACAGAGCACAGACAGTCTCCCAGACAGACCAGACAGACGAGACACAGACAGTCCCACAGTCAAGACAGACAGAGACAGACAGTCCCAGACAGAGACACAAGCAGACACAGACAGATCCCAGACAGTCTCCCAGACAGGAGCACAGACAGGGAACAGACAGTCTGGACAGTCTGGACACAGAGAGCAGACGACAGTCTGCAGACAGTCTCCAAGACAGTCTCCCAGACAGAGACCCAGACAGAGACCCAGACAGACAGAGACACAGACAGTCTCCCAGACAGACTCCCAGACAGTCTCTCCCAGAGTGAAACCCACACAGACAGAGACACAGACAGTCTCCCAGAGACAAAGACAGTCTCCCAGACAGAAACCCAGACAGTCTCCCAGACTGAGACCCACACAGACAGAGACACAGACAGTCTCCCAGACAGAACAAGAGGTGATCTCAAGACAGAGCCCAGACAGACAGAGACACAGACAGTCTCCCAGACAGTCTCCCACAGAGACCCCAGACAGCAGAGCACAGTCAGTCTCAGACAGTCTCCCAGACAGAGCCCAGACAGACAGAGACACAGACAGTCTCAGACAGAGACAAAAGACAGTCTCCCAAAGACAGAGAGCCCAGACAGACAGGGCACAGACAGTCTCAGACAGAGACCCAGACAGACAGAAACACAGACAGTCTCCCAGACAGTCTCCCAGACAGAGAAGGCCACAGACAGAACACAGACAGTCTCCCAAGACAGTCAGACAGACAGAACACAGACAGTCTCCCAGACAGAGACCCAGACAGACAGAGACACAGACAGTCTCCCAGACAGTCTCCCAGACAGGGCCAGACAGACAGAAACACAGACAGTCTCCCAGACAGTCTCCCAGACAGAAACCCACACAGACAGGAACACAGACAGTCTCCCAGACAGGGAGAACAAAGAGCACCAGACAGAGCACAGACAGTCTCCCAGACAGGGCCCAGACAGACAGAGAGACACAGACAGTCTCCCAGACAGAGTCCAGCCAGACAGAGACCAGACAGTGCAGACAGTCTCCCAGAAAACACACAGACAGAGACACAGACAGTCTCCCAGACAGGAGACAAAAGACAGTCTCCCAGACAGAGACCCAGACAGACAGAGACACAGACAGTCTCCCAGACAGTCTCACCAGACAGAGACCCAGACAGTCTCCCAGACAGAACCCACACCCAGACCCAGGGAGACACAGACAGTCTCCCAGACAGAGGGGACAGACAGTCTCCCAGACAGTCTCCCAGACAGAGACACAGACAGACCCAGAAGACCCAGACAGTCTCCCAGACAGTCTCCCAGACAGACACCCAGACAGACAGAGCACAGACAGTCTCCCAGACAGGAACACAGACAGACAGAGACACAGACAGTCTCCCAGACAGTCTCCAGACAGAGACACACAGACAGAGACAAAGACAGTCAGACAGAGAGCAGACAGAGACACAGACAGTGTCTCCCAGACAGAGACACAGACAGTCCTGAACAGTCTCCAGACAGAGACACAGACAGACAGAGACAGACAGTCTCCCAGACAGTCTCCCAGACAGAGACCCAGAAGACAGAGACCAGACAGACAGAACTGCAGACAGTCTCCCAGACAGAGACACAGACAGGACACAGACAGTCTCCCAGACAGTCTCCCAGACAGAGACAGCACAGACAGAGACCCCCAGACAGTCTCCCAGACAGTCTCCCAGACAGAGACCAGACAGACAGAAACACAGACAGTCTCCCAGACAGTCTCCCAGACAGAACCAGACAGACAGAAACACAGACAGTCTCCCAGACAGTCTTCCAGACAGAGACCCAGAGACAGAGACACAGACAGTCTCCCAGACAGTCTCCAGACAGAGCAGACAGAAGAAGCAGAGACAGTCTCCCAGACAGAAGCCCAGACAGTCTCCAGACAGAGACCCCAGAAACAGAGACACAGACAGTCTCCCAGACAGTCTCCCAGCAGAGACCCAGACAGTCTCCCAGACAGTCTCCCAGACAGAGACCCACACAGACAGAGACACAGACAGTCTCCCAGACAGTCTCCCAGACAGAGAAACCCACACAGACAGAGCACAGACAGTCTCCCAGACAGAGAACAGACAGTCTCAGACAGTCTCCCAGACAGAGACCCAGACAGACAGAGACACAGACAGTCTCCCAGACAGAGACAGCCCACACAGACAGAGACACAGACAGTCTCCCAGACAGAGACCCAGACAGACAGAGAAACAGACAGTCTCCCAGACAGTCTCCAGACAGAGAAACAGACAGTCTCCAGACAGTCTCCCAGACAGAGACCCACACAGACAAGGGACAGGAGCAGTCTCCCAGACAGAGACACAGACAGTCTCCCAGACAGTCACCAGACAGTCTCCCAGACAGAACCCAGACAGAGCACAGACAGACAGAGACCACAGACAGTCTCCCAGACAGTCTCCCAGACAGTCTCCCAGACAGAAACCCACACAGACAGAGACACAGACAGTCTCCAGACAGTCTCAGACAGAACCCAGACAGAGCAGAATCACAGTCAGTCTCCCAGACAGTCTCCCAGACAGAGACCCACACAGACAGAGACACAGACAGTCTCCCAGACAGAGACAAGGAGAGTCTCAAGAGACAGAGGCCCAGACAGACAGAGACACAGACAGTCTCCCAGACAGTCTCCAGACAGAGACCAGACAGACAGAGACACAGACAGTCTCCCAGACAGTCTCCCAGACAGAGACACAGACAGTCTCCCAGACAGGAGCACAGACAGTCTCCCAGACAGTCTCCCAGACAGAGACAGACACACAGAAACACAGACAGTCTCAGGACAGTCTCCCAGACAGAGGCACACAGACAGGGCCAGACAGTCTCCCCAGACAGGAGCCAGACAGACAGAGACACAGACAGTCTCCCAGACAGAGACCAAGACAGACAGAGACAGACAGTCTCCCAGACAGAGACAGACAGTCTCCCAGACAGAAGAACCAGACAGTCTCCCAGACAGTCTCCAAGACAGAGACACACAGACAGAGACACACAGACAGTCTCTCCAAGACAGAGACCCCAGACAGACAGAGACACAGACAGTCTCCCAGACAGAGAAACAGACAGAGACACAGACAGTCTCCCAGACAGAGACAGAGACAGAGACACAGACAGTCTCCCAGACAGTCTCCCAGACAGAGACAGCACACAGACAGAAGACAGACAGTCTGAAGAGTCTCCCAGACAGAGAAACAGACAGTCTACAGAGAGTCTACAAGACAGTCTCCCCAGACAGAGACCCAGACAGAGACACAGACAGACAGAACACAGACAGTCTCCCAGACAGACTCCCAGACAGTCCCAGACAGAAACCCACACAGACAGAGACACAGACAGTCTCCCAGACAGAGACAAAGACAGTCTCCCAGACAGAAACCAGACAGTCTCCCAGACTGAGACCCACACAGACAGAACACAGACAGTCTCCCAGACAGAGACAGAAAGACAGTCTCAGAGAGCCCAGACAGACAGAGACACAGACAGTCTCCCAGACAGTCTCCCACAGAAGACAGACAGAGGCAGAACACAGACAGTCTCCCAGAGTCTCCCAGACAGAGACCCACACAGACAGAGACACAGACAGTCTCCCAGACAGAGACAAGACAGTCTCCTCAAAGACAGAGCAGACAGACAGAGACAGACAGTCTCCAGACAGGAGCCAGACAGACAGAAACACAGACAGTCTCCCAGACAGTCTCCCAGACAGAGACCCACAGACAGAGACACAGACAGTCTCCCAGACAGGAACAAAGACAGTCTCCCAGACAGAGACACAGACAGTCTCCCAGACAGAGACCAGACAGACAGAGACACAGACAGTCTCGGACAGTCTCCAGACAGAGACAGACAGACAGAGACACAGACAGTCTCCCAGACAGTCTCCCAGACAGAGACCCACACAGACAGAGACACAGACAGTCTCCCAGACAGAGAACAAGACAGTCTCCCAGACAGAGCACAGACAGTCTCAGACAGAGACCCAGACAGACAGAGACACAGACAGTCTCCAGACAGTCTCCCAGACAGAAGACAGACAGTCTCCCAGACAGTCTCCCAGACAGAGACCCACACAGACAGAGACACAGACAGTCTCCCAGACAGAGACAAAGACAGTCTCAAAGACAGAGAGCCCAGACAGACAGAGACACAGACAGTCTCCCAGACAGTTCTCCCAGACAGAACCCAGACAGTCTCCCAGACAGAAACCCAGACAGACAGAGACACAGACAGTCTCCCAGACAGAGAGAAACAGACAGTCTCCCAGACAGTCTCCCAGACAGAGACACAGACAGACAGAAACAGACAGTCTCCCAGACAGTCTTGAAGAACACCAGACAGACAGAGGGCAGACAGTCTCCCAGACAGAACACAGACAGACAGAGACACAGACAGTCTCCCAGACAGTCTCCCAGACAGAGACCCACACAGACAGAGACACAGACAGTCTCCAGACAGAGAGACAGACAGAGACCCAGCAGACAGTCCCAGACAGAGACACAGACAGTCTCCCAGACAGTCTCCCAGACAGAGGCACACAGACAGGATCCAGACAGTCTCCCAGACAGTCTCCCAGACAGAGACCCAGAGAAAGACAGAGACCAAGAACAGACAGGAGCACAGACAGTCTCCAGACAGGGACACAGACAGAGACACAGTCAGTCTCCCAGACAGTCTCCCAGACAGAGACCCACAGACAGAGGCCCAGACAGTCTCAGACAGTCTCCCAGACAGAGACCCAGACAGACAGAAACACAGACAGTCTCCCAGACAGTCTCCCAGACAGAGACCCAGACACACAGAAGCGCAGACAGTCTCCCAGACAGTCTTCCAGACTGAGACCCACACACAGAAAGAGCACAGACAGTCTCCCAGACAGTCTTCCAGACAGAGACAGACAGACAGAAACAGACAGTCTCCCAGACAGTCTCCAGACAGAGACCCAGAGAAACAGAGACACAGACAGTCTCCCAGACAGAGACCAAGACAGACAGAGAAACAGACAGAGAGCAGACAGTCTCCAGACAGAAAGCCAGACAGTCTCACAGACAGTCTCCCAGACAGAGACCCACACAGACCCAGTCTCACCCAGACAGAGCCAGACAGACAGAGCACAGACAGTCTCACACAGAGACCCACACAGAGCCCCAGACCACAGACAGTCTCCAGACAGAGCCTAAACAGACAGGGAGCACAGACAGTCTCCCAGACAGTCTCCCAGACAGAGACCTGACAGACAGGAACACAGACAGGAGTCTCCCAGACAGTCTCCCAGACAGGACACAGACAGTCCACCAGACAGTCTCCAGACAGAGAGACCCAGACAGACAGAAACACAGACAGTCTCCCAGACAGTCTTCAGACAGAGAACAGACAGTCTCCCAGACAGAGAGGCACAGACAGTCTCCCAGACAGTCTCCCAGACAGACTCCCAGACAGTCTCAGACAGTCTCCCAGACAGTCTCCCAGACAGAGACAGACACACAGAAACACAGACAGTCTCCAGACAGTCTTCCAGACTGAGACCCACACAGACAGAGACACAGACAGTCTCCCAGACAGAGACACAGACAGACAGAGAAACAGACAGTCTCCCAGACCCAGAAACCCAGACAGTCTCCCAGACCCAGAAACCCAGACACTCCCAGACAGTCTCCCAGACAGAGACCCACAGACAGAGACACAGACAGTCTCCCAGACAGAAACCCAGACAGTCTCCCAGACAGTCTCCCAGACAGAGACCCACAGAGACAAGGAACACAGACAGTCTCCAGACAGAAACAGACAGTCTCCCAGACAGTCTCCCAGACAGTCTCCCAGACAGAGACCAAACAGAGACACAGACAGACAGAGGGCACAGACAGTCTCCAGACAGTCTCCCAGACAGTCTCCCAGACAGTCTCCCAGACAGAAACCCACAGACAGAACACAGACAGTCTCCCAGACAAGAACAAAGACAGTCTCCCAGACAGAAACCCAGACAGTCTCCCAGACAGAGACCCAGACAGACAGGGCAGACAGTCTCTCCCAGACAGTCTCCCAGACAGACAGAAACACAGACAGTCTCCCAGACAGAGACACAGACAGTCTCCCAGACAGAAACCAGACAGTCTAGACAGTCTCCCAGACAGAGACCCAGACAGACAGAGAGACAGAACACACAGACAGTCTCCCAGACAGAGACCAGACAGACAGAGACACAGACAGTCTCCCAGACAGTCTCCCAGACAGAGACCCACACAGACAGAACACAGACAGTCTCCAGACAGAGACAAAGACAGATCTCCCAGACAGAGACAGACAGTCTCCCAGACAGTCTCCCAGACAGACAGAAACACAGACAGTCTCAGACAGAGACACAGACAGTCTCCCAGACAGAAACCCCAGACAGTCTCCCAGACAGTCTCCCAGACAGGAACCCACAGAGCAAGAGAGACCAGAGAGACAGACAGTCTCCCAGACAGAGAACCCAGACAGACAGAGACACAGACAGTCTCCCAGACAGAGACACAGACAGTCTCCCAGACAGAGAAACAGACAGTCTCCCAGACAGAGTCTCCCAGACAGAGGTCCAGACAGAGACACAGACAGTCTCCAGACAGTCTCCCAGACAGTCTCCCAGACAGAGACCCAGACAGACAGAGACACAGACAGTCTCCCAGACAGTCTCACAGACAAGACCCAGACAGACAGAGACACAGACAGTCTCCCAGACAGAGACCCACACAGACAGAGAGACAGACAGTCTCCCAGACAGAACCCAGACAGACAGAGACACAATCAAACTTCCAGACAGTCTCCCAGACAGAGACCCAGACAGACCCAGAACCCAGACAGACAGAGACACAGACAGTCTCCCAGACAGTCTCCCAGACAGGCTCCAGACAGACAGGAGCACAGACAGTCTCCCAGACAGTCTCCCAGACAGAGAGACAGACAGTCTCCCAGACAGTCCCAGACAGAGCCAGACAGACAGAAACACAGACAGTCTCCCAGACAGTCTCCCAGACAGGAACACAGACAGTCTCCCCAGACAGGGAACACAGACAGTCTCCCAGACAGTCTCCCAGACAGAACCCAGACAGTCTCCAGACAGTCTCCCAGACAGTCTCCCAGACAGAGACCCAGGCAGACACAGACAGTCAGACAGTCTCCCAGACAGGACCCACACAGACAGAGACACAGACAGTCTCCCAGACAGAGACACAGACAGACAGAGAAACAGACAGAAGTCCCAGACAGAAACCCAGACAGTCCCAGGAACAGTCTCCCAGACAGACTGGGCCCAGACAGACAGAGAGACAGACAGTCTCCAGACAAACCCCAGACAGTCTCCCAGACAGTCTCCCAGACAGAGACCCACAGAGACAGAGACACAGACAGTCTCCCAGACAGAAACAGACAGTCCCACACAGACAGTCTCCCAGACAGTCTCCCAGACAGAGACCCAGACAGAGACACAGACAGACAGAGACACAGACAGTCTCCCAGACAGTCTCCCAGACAGTCTCCCAGACAGTCTCCAGACAGGAAACCCACACAGACAGAGACACAGACAGTCTCCCAGACAGAGACAAAAGACAGTCTCCCAGACAGAAACCCAGACAGTCTCCCAGACAGAGACCCAGACAGACAGAGACACAGACAGTCTCCCAGACAGTCTCCCAGACAGCAGAAACACAGACAGTCTCCCAGACAGAGACACAGACAGTCTCCCAGACAGAAACCCAGACAGTCTCCAGACAGTCTCCCAGACAGAGACCCACACAGACAGAGAGACAGGGCACAGACAGTCTCCCAGACAGGGCCCAGACAGACAGAAACACAGTCAGTCTCCCAGACAGTCTCCCAGACAGAACCCACACAGACAGAGACACAGACAGTCTCCCAGACAGAGACAAAGACAGTCTCTCCCAGACAGAGACAGACAGTCTCCCAGACAGTCTCCCAGACAAGACAGAAACACAGACAGTCTCCCAGACAGAGACACAGACAGTCTCCCAGACAGAGACCCACACAGACAGAGACAGAGAGACAGACAGTCTCCCAGACAGAGACCCAGACAGACAGGAGCAGACAGTCTCCCAGACAGAGACACAGACAGTCTCCCAGACAGAGAAACAGACAGTCTCCCAGACAGTCTCCCAGACAGAACCCAGACAGGCAGAGACACAGACAGTCTCAGACAGTCTCCCAGACAGTCCCAGACGAGCACCCCAGACAGACAGAAACACAGACAGTCTCCCAGACAGTCACAGGCAGAAGACCGAGACAGACAGAGACACAGACAGTCTCCCAGACAGAGACACAGACAGTCTCCCAGACAGTCTCAGACAGTCTCCCAGACAGAGACTCAGAACAGACAGGAGACCAGACAGAGACCCAGACAGAAGGCAGTCTCCCAGACAGTCTCCAGAGACCCACAGACAGGAGGCCACAGACAGTCTCAGACAGAGACCTCAGCAGACAGAGACACAGACAGTCTCCCAGACAGTCCCAGACAGAGACCCAGACAGACAGAGACACAGACAGTCTCCCAGACAGAGACCCAGACAGACAGAGACACAGACAGTCTCCCAGACAGTCTCCCAGACAGAAGACCAGACAGACAGGGCACAGACAGTCTCCAGACAGTCTCCCAGACAGAGACACAGACAGTCTCCCAGACAGTCTCCAGACAGAGACCCAGACAGACAGAAACACAGACAGTCTCCCAGACAGTCTTCCAGACAGAAACAGACAGTCTCAGACAGAGCACAGACAGTCTCAGACAGTCTCCCAGACAGACTCCCAGACAGTCTCAAGACAGTCTCCCAGACAGTCTCCCAGACAGAGCCAGACAGACAGAAACACAGACAGTCTCCCAGACAGTCTCCCAGACAGAGACCCACACAGACAGGAGCACAGACAGTCTCCCAGACAGAGACACAGACAGACAGAGACACAGACAGTCTCCCCAGACAGCAGAGAAGCCAGACAGTCTCCCAGACACTCCCAGACAGAGACCACACAGACAGAGACACAGACAGTCTCCCAGACAGAAACCAGACAGTCTCCCAGACAGTCTCCCAGACAGAAGACCCACAGAGACAGAGACACAGACAGTCTCCCAGACAGAGAAACAGACAGTCTACAGACATCTCCCAGACAGTCTCCCAGACAGAGACCCAGACAGAGACACAGACAGACAGAACACAGACAGTCTCCCAGACAGTCTCCCAGACAGTCTCAGACAGTCTCCCAGACAGAAACCCACACAGACAGAGACACAGACAGTCTCCCAGACAGAGACAAAGACAGTCTCCCAGACAGAAACCCAGACAGTCTCCCAGACAGAGGCCACAAGGAACAGAGACACAGACAGTCTCCCAGACAGTCTCCCAGACAAGCAGAAACACAGACAGTCTCCCAGACAGAACACAGACAGTCTCCCAGACAGAAACCCAGACAGTCTCCCAGACAGTCTCCCAGACAGGAACCCACAGACAGAGAGACAGAGACAGACAGTCTCCCAGACAGGGCCAAACAGACAGAGACACAGACAGTCTCCCAGACAGAGACACAGACAGTCTCCCAGACAGAGGAAACAGACAGTCTAGACAGTCTCCAGACAGAAGACAGTCTCCAGACAGAGACACAGACAGTCTCCAGACAGTCTCCCAGACAGTCTCCCAGACAGACAGACAGACAGAAACACAGACAGTCTCCCAGACAGTCTCAGGCAGAGACCCAGACAGACAGAGAGCACAGACAGTCTCCCAGACAGACAGAGAAACAGACAGTCTCCCAGAGCAGAAACTGAGACAGTCTCCCAGACAGTCTCCCAGACAGAGACCCACACAGACAGAGACAGACAGTCTCCCAGACAGTCTAACAGACAGAGGACACAGTCAAACTTCAGACAGTCTCAGACAGAGACCACACAGACAGAGACACAGACAGTCTCCAGACAGAGAAACAGACAGTCTAGACAGTCTCCAGACAGAGCCAGACAGAGCACAGACAGACAGGAGCACAGACAGTCCCAGACAGTCTCCCAGACAGAACTCCCAGACAGTCTCCCAGACTGAAACCCACACAGACAGAGACACAGACAGTCTCCCAGACAGAGACAAAAGACAGTCTCCCAGACAGAAGCCAGACAGTCTCCCAGACAGAGGCCACACAGACAGAGACACAGACAGTCTCCCAGACAGTCTCCCAGACAGAGACACACAGACAGAGACACAGACAGTCTCCCAGACAGTCTCCCAGACAGAGACCCAGACAGACAGAGACACAGACAGTCTCAGACAGTCTCCCAGACAGAGAGAAACACAGACAGTCTCAGACAGGAGACCCAGACAGACAGAGACACAGACAGTCTCCCAGACAGTCCCAGACAGTCTCCCACAGACAGAGACCACACAGACAGAGACACAGACAGTCTCCCAGACAGTCTCCCAGACAGAGACCCAGACAGACAGAGACACAGAGCCAGTCTCAGACTCAGCTCAGACAGCCAGACAGACAGAGACACAGACAGTCTCCCAGACAGTCTCCCAGACAGACCCCAGACAGACTCCCAGACTGAGACCCACACAGACAGAGACACAGACAGTCTCCCAGACAGGAACCAGAAGACACAGACAGTCTGGGCAGGAGCCCAGACAGCCAGAGACACAGACAGTCTCCAGACAGTCTCCCAGACAGGCCAGACAGACAGAAACACAGACAGTCTCCAGACAGTCTCCCAGACAACCGAAGCACAGATGATCTCCCAGACAGTCTCCCAGACAGAGCCCAGACAGACAGAGACACAGACAGTCTCACAGTCTCCCAGACAGAGCCAAGACAGACAGAGACACAGACAGTCTCCCAGACAGTCTCCCAGACAGACCCCAGACAGACTCCCAGACAGAACCCACACAGACAGAGACACAGACAGTCTCCCAGACAGACAAGAAACACTGACAGTCTCCCAGACAGAGACCCAGACAGACAGAGACACAGACAGTCTCCCAGACAGTCTCAGACAGAGACCCAGACAGACAGAAACACAGACAGTCTCCCAGACAGTCTCCCAGACAGAACGACCAGACAGAGACAGCAGTACCAGACAGTCTCCCAGACAGAGACCCAGACAGACAGGGCCAGACAGTCTCCCAGACAGAGACACAGACAGTCTCCCAGACAGTCTCCAGACAGTCTCAGACAGAGACTCAGACAGACGAGACAGACAGAGGGCCAGACAGAGACAGTCTCCCAGACAGTCTCATAGATCCCCAGAAAAGCAGACAGAGACAGACAGTCCCAGACAGTCTCCAGACAGATTCCCAGAAAAGCAGACAGACACAGACAGACATCCAGACACTCAGACTGACGGACAGTCAGTCACTTAGACAGATAGAGACACAGGCAGACAGACATAGACAAGACAGACAGACAGACAGACAGACACCCAAACAGACAGAGAAACAGACAGCAAACCCAGACAGACAGAGGGCACAGACAGACAGACAGACAGACAGGCACTCAGACAGAGCACAGAGGCCTAAAACAGTGCCTATTGTCTTGAGACATGGAATGCCAAGCACGACAACCAACAGTCCTTTTTGAGCTCCTGACGAGTCCCGACAGACAGGAGCAGATCCTGGACAGTCAGATGGACACCACTCTCTGAGGACCAACAGACAATGTATTGCACAGTCTTAACAAATCTTTTGACAGAGACAACAGGTTGCCAAGACAGCAAGCCAGAGGTCCTCTGCAGACAGAAACCTGGACATTCAGTGGTAGAAAGAACTTCAGGAGAAAGTCTTGGAGACATCATCAACAGACAGGACCATTCCAGTCTCTGAGCTCACAGACTCACGAAGACAGCAGAGCGTGCAGCTTGGATTCACGCAACACACTGCAGAAGGAGTTCCTCCAGTGAGCTGCTACAGACAGTGGAGAATTATCAGTGATGTGCTAGTAACCTCCAGTGGGGACCAGACAGACAGATGTGCCAGGCCACACATGCACTCAGACCAGAGGAAGAAAGATGGCTTCCAACCAGAGGAGTGGAGGGACATGCCCAGGCATCCGTTCAGACATACACAGGCCTCTGTGGCATCAGAGGAACAGACAGTCTCAGACAGTTATCCTTTCAGACAGGACATTCAGAGAGAGCTCAAAGACAGACTCCTTTGACAGACACCTTTGACAGTCCCCAGACAGAGAAACAGACAGTCTCAGACAGAGCACAGACAGTCTCCCAGACAGTCTCCAGAAAGCAGTCTCCCAGACAGTCTCCCAGACAGGACAGCCAGACAGACAGAAACACAGACAGTCTCCCAGACAGTCTCACAGACAGAACCCAGACAGACAGAGACACAGACAGTCTCCCAGACAGAGCCCAGACAGACAGAGACACAGACAGTCTCCCAGACAGAAACCCAGACAGTCTCCCAGACAGTCTCCCAGACTGAGACCACAGACAGAGAGACAGACAGTCTCCCAGACAGAGACCCAGACAGACAGAGAACACAGACAGTCTCCCAGACAGTCCCAAGACAGAGACCCACAGAGACAGAGAGCACAGACAGTCTCCAGACAGACAGTCTACCAGACAGTCTCCCAGACAGAGACAAACAGAGACACAGACAGACAGAGACACAGACAGTCTCCCAGACAGATCCCAGACAGAGACTCCCAGACAGTCTCCCAGACAGACCCACACAGGCAGAACAGGAGACAGTCTCTGGAGACCAGAGACAAAGACAGTCTCCCAGACCAGACCAGACAGTCTCCCAGACAGAGACCCACACAGACAGAGACAAGTCTCCCAGACAGTCTCCAAGACAGAGACCCAAACAGACAGAGACACAGACAGTCTCCCCAGACAGTCTCCCAGAACAGAAAACACAGACAGTCTCCCAGACAGTCTCCCAGACAGAGACACAGACAGTCTCCCAGAGACAGAGCAGTCTCCCAGACAGAAACACAGACAGTCTCCCAGACAGTCTCCCAGACAGGAACCCACACAGACAGAGAGACAGAGACAGACCAGTCTCCAGACAGAGACCCAGACAGACAGAGACAGTCATTCCCAGACAGTCTCAGACAGAGACCCACACAGACAGAGACAGACAGTCTCCCAGACAGAGGAAACAGACAGTCTCCAGACAGTCTACCAGACAGAGACTCCCAGACAGAGACACAGACAGTCTCCAGACAGTCTCCCAGACAGATCTCCCAGACAGAACACAGACAGTCTCCCAGACAGTCTCCAAGACAGTCTACCAGACAGTCTCCCAGACAGACACAGACAGACAGAGACACAGACAGTCTCCAGACAGTCTCGACACAGACAGAGACAGACAGAGACACAGACAGTCTCCCAGACAGAAACCCCAGACAGTCTCCCAGACAGTCTCCCAGACCCACACAGACAGAGACACAGACAGTCGAACAGGGCCCAGACAGACAGAGAAACAGACAGTCTCCCAGACAAAGCCCCAGACAGTCTCCCAGACTGAGACCCACAGACAGAGACAGACAGTCTCCCAGACAGAGAAACAGACAGTCTACCAGAACAGTCAAGACAGAGACCCAGACAGAGACACAGGGCAGAGTCAGACAGACCTCTACAGACAAGACTCCCAGACAGTCTCCCAGACAGAACCCACAGACAGAGACCACAGACAGTCTCCCAGACAGTCTCCAGACACCCAAGACCCACACAGACAGAGACAGAGAGACAGACAGTCTCCCAGACAGAGACCCAGACAGAGACCCAGACAGTCTCCCAGTGACTCTTCCAGGGGTTTCTTCCACCAGTCTCCCAGACAGAGACTCACAGACAGTCTTCCCACTCAGGCCGAGGAGTCAAGGACCAGAAGTGACAGTCCCAGACAGAGCAAAACCCTCCAGGGCAAAGACAGTGTGACTCCCAGACTAGAGAAACAGACAGACAGGTCCAGACAGGCAGAAAACAGAAGTCAGTCTGAGAAGGATCTCCAGACAGAGAACACAGACAGTCTCCCAGACAGAGACACAGACAGTCTCCCAGACAGAGAAACAGACAGTCTCCCAGACAGTCTCCAGACAGAAACCCACGCAGACAGGAACACAGACAGTCTCCCAGACCAGTCTCAGAGACAGTCTCCCAGACAGTCTCCCAGACAGAGACCCAGACAGACAGAGACACAGACAGTCTCCCAGACAGTCCCCCAGACAGAGAACACAGACAGTCTCCCAGACAGGAGCACAGACAGTCCCAGACAGTCTCAAACCCAGTCTACCAGACAGTCTCCCAGACAGACACCCAGACAGACAGAAACACAGACAGTCTCCCAGACAGTCTCCCAGACAGGAACCAGACAGACAGAGACACAGACAGTCTCCCAGACAGAGACCCAGACAGACAGAGACACAGACAGTCTCCCAGACAGTCTCCCAGACAGAGACCCACAGGGAACACAGACAGTCTCCCAGACAGAGAAACAGACAGTCTGCAGACAGTCTCCCAGACAGTCTCCCCAGACAGAGACACAGACAGACACAGAGACACAGACAGTCTCCCAGACAGAGACAAGACAGTCTCCCAGACAGAAACCAGACAGTCTCCCAGACAGGAGACCAGCACAGACAGTCTCCCAGACAGAGCCAGACAGACAGAGACACAGACAGTCTCCCAGACAGAGAAACAGACAGTCTCCCAGACAGTCTCCAGACAGAGACTCCCACGCAGACAGAGACACAGACAGTCTCCAGACAGTCTCCCAGACAGTCTCCCAGACAGTCTCCCAGACAGTCTCACACAGAGCCCACACAGACAGAGACACAGACAGTCTCCCAGACAGTCCCAGACAGAGACACAGACAGTCTCCCAGACAGAACACCAGACAGTCTCCCAGACAGTCTCAAGACAGTCTCCCAGACAGTCTCCCAGACAGACACCCAGACAGACAGAAACACAGACAGTCTCCCAGACAGTCTCCAGACACAGACCCAGACAGACAGAGACACAGACAGTCTCCCAGACAGACACCAGACAGACAGAGACACAGACAGTCTCCCAGACAGAAACCCAAACAGTCCCAGACAGTCTCCCAGACAGACACAGACAGGACACAGACAGTCTCCCAGACAGAGACCAGACAGACAGAGAGACAGACAGTCTCCCAGACAGAAGCGAACCAGTCTCCCAGACAGGGGCCCCTCACAGACAGAGAGACAGACAGTCTCCCAGACAGGAGCAAACAGACAGAGACACAGACAGTCTCCCAGACAGTCTCCCAGACAGAGACCCACACAGACAGAGACACAGACAGTCTCCCAGACAGAGAGAAACAGACAGTCTACCAGACAGTCTCCCAGACAGACACCCAGACAGAGACACAGACAGGGCAGAACACAGACAGTCTCCCAGACAGTCTCCCAGACAGACTCCCAGACAGTCTCCCAGACTGAAACCCACACAGACAGAGACACAGACAGTCTCAGACAGAGACAAGACAGTCTCCCAGACAGAGACCAAACAGACAGAGACACAGACAGTCTCCCAGACAGTCTCCCAGACAGAGACCCAGACAGGCAGAACACAGACAGTCTCCCAGACAGAGAAACAGACAGTCCACAGACAGTCTCCCAGACAGAGACTCAGCAGACAGAACACAGACAGTCATCCAGACAGTCTCCCAGACAGTCTCCAGACAGAGACCACACAGACAGAGACACAGACAGTCTCCCAGACAGTCCCCAGACAGAGACACAGACAGTCTCCCAGACAGAACCTGAGACAGTCTCCCAGACAGTCTCCCAGACAGTCTACCAGACAGTCTCCCAGACAGAGACCCAGACAGACAGAGACACAGACAGTCTCCCAGACAGTCTCCCAGACAGAGACAGAGACAGACAGAGCACAGACAGTCCCAGACAGGAGGCCAGACAGACAGAGAAACAGACAGTCTCCCAGACAGAAGCCAGACAGTCTCCCAGACAGTCTCCCAGACCCACACAGACAGAGCAGACAGTCTCCAGACAGAGACCCAGACAGACAGAGAAACAGACAGTCTCCCAGACAGAAACCAGACAGTCTCCCAGACAGAGACCCACACAGACAGAGAGACAGACAGTCTCCCAGACAGAGACCCAGACAGACAGAGACACAGACAGTCTCCCAGACAGTCTCCCAGACAGAGACCCACACAGACAGGAGACACAGACAGTCTCCCAGACAGAAGACAGAGACCAGACAGTCTAGCAGACAGTCTCCCAGACAGAGACACAGACAGAGACACAGACAGACAGAACACAGACAGTCTCCCAGACAGTCTCCCAGACAGAACTCCCAGACAGTCTCCAGACTGAAACCCACACAGACAGAGACACAGACAGTCTCCCAGACAGAGCAAAGACAGTCTCCCAGACAGAGACCCAGACAGACAGAGACAGACAGTCTCCCAGACAGTCTCCCAGACAGAGGCCCAGACAGACAGAGACACAGACAGTCTCCAGACAGAGACTCACGCAGACAGAGACACAGACAGTCTCCCAGACAGTCTCCCAGACAGACTCCCAGACAGTCTCCCAGACAGAAACTCACACAGACAGAGACACAGACAGTCTCCCAGACAGAGACAAGACAGTCTCCCAGACAGAGACCAAACAGACAGGAACACAGACAGTCTCCCAGACAGTCTCCCAGACAGAGACCCACACAGGCAGAGACACAGACAGTCTCCCAGACAGAGACTCACACAGACAGAGACACAGACAGTCTCCAGACAGAAGTCTCCCAGACAGTCTCCAGACAGAGACCCACACAGACAGAACAGGAGCAGTCTCCCAGACAGTCCCAGACAGAGACACAGACAGTCTCCCAGACAGTCTCCAAGACAGTCTACCAGACAGTCTCCCAGACAGACACAGACAGACCCAGAAACACAGACAGTCTCCCAGACAGTCTCAGACAGAGACCCAGACAGCCAGAGACACAGACAGTCTCCCAGACAGAGACCCAGACAGACAGAGACACAGACAGTCTCCCAGACAGTCTCCCAGACAGAGACCCACACAGACAGAGACACAGACAGTCTCCAGACAGAGAAACAGACAGTCAAGAGACAGTCTCCCAGACAGAACCCAGACAGAACACAGACAGACAGAACACAGACAGTCTCCCAGACAGTCTCAGACAGAACTCCCAGACAGTCTCCCAGACTGGAAACCCACACAGACAGTCTGCACAGACAGTCTCCCAGACAGAGACAAAGACAGTCTCCCAGACAGAAACCAGACAGTCTCAGACAGAGACCCACACAGACAGAGACACAGACAGTCTCCCAACAGAGACACAGACAGACAGTCTACAGACAGTCTCCCAGACAGAAACAGACAGTCTCCCAGACAGGAGCCAGACAGACAGAGACACAGACAGTCTCCCAGACAGTCTCCCAGACAGAGACCAGACAGACAGAAACACAGACAGTCTCCCAGACAGTCTTCAGACAGAGACCCACACAGACAGAGACACAGACAGTCTCCCAGACAGAGACCAGACAGACAGAGAAACAGACAGTCTCCCAGACCCAGAAACCAGACAGTCTCCCAGACTGAGACCCACACAGACAGAGACACAGACAGTCTCCCAGACCCAAGACAGAACCCAAACAGACAGAGACACAGACAGTCTCCCAGACAGGAAACCCAGACAGTCTCCCAGACAGTCTCCCAGACAGAGAAACAGACAGTCTACACAGACAGTCTCCCAGACAGTCCCAGACAGGGCCAAACAGAGACTCACAGACAGACAGAGACAGGACAGTCTCAGACAGTCTCCCAGACAGTCTCCCAGACAGTCTCCCAGACAGAAACCAGACAGACAGAGACACAGACAGTCTTCCAGACAGGGCCAGACAGAGACCCAGACAGACCCAGAACAGACAGTCTCCCAGACAGTCTCCCAGACAGACAGAAACACAGTCAGTCTCCCAGACAGTCTCCCAGACAGAGACACAGACAGTCTCCCAGACAGAAGCCCAGAGACAGTCTCCCAGACAGAGACCAACAGACAGATACACAGACAGTCCCAGACAGAGACCAGACAGAGACCCAAACAGACAGAGACACAGACAGTCTCAGAGACAGTCTCCCAGACAGAGCAGAAACACAGTCAGTCTCCCAGACAGTCTCCCAGACAGAGACACAGACAGTCTCCCAGACAGAGACACAGACAGTCTCCCAGACAGAAACCCCAGACAGTCTCCCAGACAGTCTCCCAGACTAAGACCACACAGACAGAGAGACAGAGAGACAGACAGTCTCCCAGACAGGAACCCAACAGACAGAGACACAGACAGTCTCCCAGACAGAGAAACAGACAGTCTCCCCAGACAGTCTCCCAGACAGAGACTCACGCAGACAGAGACACAGACAGTCTCCAGACAGTCTCAGACAGAGACCCAGACAGACAGAGACACAGACAGTCTCCCAGACAGTCTCCCAGACAGAGACCCACACAGACAGAGACACAGACAGTCTCCCAGACAGAGAAACAGACAGTCTCCCAGACAGTCTCCCAGACAGAGACCCAGACAGAGACACAGACAGACAGAGACACAGACAGTCTCCCAGAGACAGTCTCCCAGACAGTCTCCCAGACTGAAACCCACACAGACAGGGCAGACAGTCTCCCAGACCAAAGGGCAAAAGACACTCCCAGACAGCAGAACAGTCTCCCAGAGCCAGAGAGCCCAGACAGACAGGAGCACAGACAGTCTCCCAGACAGAGAGCAAGACAGTCTCCCAGACAGAAACCCAGACAGTCTCCCAGACAGAGACAGACAGACAGGAGCCAGACAGTCTCAGACAGTCTCCCAGACAGAGACCCACACAGACAGAACCCAGACAGTCTCCCAGACAGTCTCAGACAGAGACCACCACAGACAGAGACACAGACAGTCTCCCAGACAGTCTCCCAGACAGACAGAAACACCCAGACAGTCTCCCAGACAGAGACCCAAAGACAGAGACACAGACAGTCTCCCAGACAGTCTCCCAGACAGAGACCCACACAGACAGAGACACAGACAGTCCCAGACAGGGCCAGACAGAGACCCAAACAGACAGAGACACAGACAGTCTCACACAGTCTCCCAGACAGAGCAGAAGCACAGTCAGTCTCCCAGACAGTCTCAGACAGAGACCCAGACAGACAGAACACAGACAGTCTCCCAGACAGATCTCTCTCCCCCAGACAGAGACCCACACAGACAGAGAGCAAGACAGTCTCAGACAGTCTACCCAGACAGTCTCCCAGACAGAGACCCAGAAACAGAGACACAGACAGTCTCCCAGACAGTCTCAGGCTCAGACCTCCCAGACAGTCTCCCAGACACAGAACCCACAGACAGAGACACAGGCAGTCTCCCAGACAGAGACAGACAGTCTCCCAGGACAGAAGCCAGACAGTCTCCCAGACAGAGAGCCACAGACAGAGACCCAGACAGTCTCCCAGACAGAGCCAGACAGACAGAGAAACACAGACAGTCTCCCAGACAGTCTCACAGAGACCCAGACAGACAGAAACACAGACAGTCTCCCAGACAGTCTCCCAGACAGAGACCCAGACAGACAGAGCACAGACAGTCTACAGGACAGTCTCCCAGACAGAGAGAAACAGACAGTCTCCCAGACAGTCTCCCAGACAGAGACCCAGACAGACAGAGACACAGACAGTCTCCCAGACAGTCCCAGACAGATAGAAACACCCGACAGTCTCAGACAGACAGACAGCAGAAACACAGACAGTCTCCCAGACAGAGACAAAGACAGTCTCAAAGCCAGAGACCCAGACAGACAACAGGAGACAGACAGTCTCCCAGACAGTCTCCCAGACAGAACAGACAGTCTCCCAGACAGTACAGACGATCTCCAGACAGAGAAACAGACAGTCTCCCAGACAGTCTCCCAGACAGAGACAGACACACAGAAACACAGACAGTCTCAGACCCAGACAGAGACACAGACAGTCTCAGACAGAGAAACAGACAGTCTCCCAGACAGAGCACACAGACAGAGACACAGACAGTCTCCCAGACAGAGACCCAGACAGACAGAGACACAGACAGTCTCAGACAGGGACCCACAGACAGAGACACAGACAGTCTCCCAGACAGTCTCCCAGACAGATAGGAAACACAGTCAGTCTCCCAGACAGAACCCAGACAGCAAGAGACACAGAGGCTCAGGTGCTGCTTGTCAGGTTTGTGTAACCTTTTAACCTT